>OENT01000559.1:0-58944 GCA_900239685.1 Rotaria macrura
CAAGTTTATCGGATGCAGAACTATCTCGGCTTTCAGAATCACTAAAGAGAACGCTTCATGATGTTGAACTTTGCGAGAGGAAAATAGAAAATAAACCTGTACGGATAATTTTTCGCACCACTGTATATATATACATACGGACAGTAAGGTACAAAAGTCTTCGACGATCTCATCGTGGCATTTTCTGAAACTATGTATCCGGAAGTTTCTGTAGGGATGTGTCAAGAACTTCGTAGAAAATAAGGAAAGGTCTAAATACAATTTCTTTTAACCTCAAATTACCGTAAGTATTGTTGGGCTAGGAGAAAATATTTGGATACCAAAATCATACTACTTGAAAGAAGAAATGATTAAAGCTTTTGCAGTAACAGGGAAACTGCAATCGATTTCCTGCAACTGCTGTTCGTTGAATGAATGTCCGCATTCAGACTGTCGAACAGTATGTTATCAAGATCAAGCAGCAAGACACAGTCGAGGGCAGACCCCGCAGTACCCATGTAAGAATAATAGGTAAAAACAAACTGTTTAGCACTTTCAAAAGTCGTTTTTCAAAGGACATAAGTACCTAAAAGCGAACCTTTTTCAGTATTTTCAATATTTTTTGAAAAGTATAGAAAATACTGAAAAAGATTCGCTTCTAAGTACTTTCATCTGTTGAAAAACACCTTTTGAAAGTACTAAAAATTTTGTTTTTGCCCAGATCTTTTACATGGGTCGTTGGCCAAGCAGAATAACTACTTGTAATGGGAATGCATTCAACCAGTGAATCTAGCAAAAGAAGGAGATAAGTTCTGAAAATACTGGTTCTCGAATATTCTCGTGACCGATATGGGTATGTTTCCCGATAAACCGGGATAGCAGCAGTTCAAGTGAAAGAATTACAGAAGTAAAACAAAAAGGCTCATTTCTGCTGGGCATTTCAACATAAGGACGAGAACTAAAACCGAACTATATTCTATTCATCGAAGAATCTTGCTACTAGCTAATTAGAAACAACACTTGTCGATGGTCGAAGAATCGAAGGATCGATGTTCAGTGAATGATGAAGAACGCACAGAAGGTAATAGTTTGGTTTTGCTTCTATGTGGTGGTGGTGGTCAATAAATACGGTTCACTCAAAAACATTATGGATCGTCCTTAATACGTTAAAAATCACCTTCTTTAGAATGTCAGGTGAAAAAATGGTCAAATGTGAAGATTCCAGCGAGAAATCTGATCCCAGACATGGACATTGAGTAGTAAGAAATTTTTTACGAAAGCAAATCCTAGGATGAAGCGACACTGCCGAATATTGTCGATTTTATCCCAATGAAAGACCTGAATTCGACCTCTAAATGTTGTGTCAAGTGGAAATAACCACAAAAAGCTTATTAAATCTAGAGGTTTCTCTACGAAGAAAAGGAGCCACATACATGAATACACTAAATCATTTGCTTAGATCGATCAAAATGTGATACTTAGCTTTGAGTAATTCGAAAAGGTATTGGATCAACTATTAATTGTAATAATTTTGTACTTTTATACTATGCATTATATGTCAACATATCTTATTTTCGTATTCATTTTTATTCATGTGAAAAGAAACTTGAATAATGGAGGTCAAAGACTTCTGCACTTTACTGTATATATGCGCTGTTCCATGTGGATCGAATTGGATTTAGATTTAGATTTTGCTTTGAGTACTGAAAGGATTAGCATTTACAGTATAACTTGTTCAATTTATTCATGCTTCGTTAGATCAGTCGAGAGAATGAATGAATAAGATTCCGACATTCTGAAAATCGCCTAAGTAAGAGTTTCTTCGATGTGAGATCAGCTAACCAGAGGTTCTTTGATACGGGACTAAGCTAGTAGAATTTGAATGATTGGACACTCATTCAATGAGATTCATCGTTGCTATGGTTATCATCAAATGCTGTTTCACCAAAGTAACAAACAGTCAGCGAAGATTTCTTCCAGAGCAAGGATGACCTAATGGATTTTGTGCATCCCGCAATTCAGCTCTGTTTCCAATTTAAATACTGGCTAATAGGATTACAGGATCATGAGAATCAGTCAACTGCAAAGATGAAGAAATGCATTAGCTTAAAGGAACTTATCGTAGAGCGCATCATCTCGATAGGAGCATAACTTGGCTGTCAAAGCAGGGGTTTTATTATCACAAGATTGAAATAAGAGTGCTTCAGTTTCAGCTGAAATGTACGTTGGAAGCGTCCTGTATGATCATCAAAGACTTGAAGGATGAGCATCAGCACACATAAGCGGAGGTGAGTGGGTTGGACACTCACCTACCTACTTGGGAAATTTGACTCCAAAGTTAGAAAAATCTAACCTATATCCATGAAATGCACCAAGCGCTCTCCTTCAGCTGCCTTGAGAGCCGAGTTACATCCCTGAGTATGACGTGAGGTATGAGTAAGGACTTGGCTATGATTGCTGTTACTTGCTGATTCCCATATCAAACAAAATCGTGATTAGTTGAGTTTTTGATTCCAGAATTTTCGTTAGCTGATTCCTACGTCGAAGAAACACGCGATTAGTCGATTTTCTTAATTTTGCAATCTTATTAGTGTTTTCCCTCTATGAAGCTGGCGCAAGACGTACCAAAGAAATACTTCGATTGAAAATTTTAATTCTTCTAAAACTGGGAACAAAATCAAAATCTATCCACATGGACTAGGGTATATATGTATATATATAGATTGATCTATATTTTAAAAGAAAGCAATGTCTAGTTTATTCGATGTATATGGATGAGTTGTAAATAATTGTGCATTTATATATTAACTCCAATCAAGTAGCTACTCGTTGTTCTCGCCCATACACAGAAAATATAACTGAAATAATAAGGAAAAAAAATAATACTTACACTTCATTGAGACGATCAAAATATGTAAAATAAAGGAACATATGCTTATGCAATTATAATTACTCCTTCATTATGATTACCAGAGTAATTCGATAAAGGAGAAAACAAAATGAGGTGCTTTTCAATAATACTTATCGTTTTTTATATGAGAAAATGAACTAAAATGAGAAAAATATATTTCGATAAATTTATGCGGGACCTTCGTTCATTGAGATGCTCCGACGAACTACGTAGTTCATGTTGACTTATACTTTGACGAGAGAAAGATAATTTGAACCATCTGAACATTGTATTTCCACCAACTTGAAACTGGCTAATACAGCGCATCATCGAGTAACTATTTTCATCTGCAACATGCCTCTTCCTTCTTTGAACACTGTCCAGCAAAACCTTACTAACTGAATAAATTTCTAACTATGCAACTTGCTATTCATAAAGCTTATACCCAACACCAGGTTCTACGAGATTTTATCCTGACTATTTTCTGCTCTTCATTTTGAACAATCTTATTCTCGATGGTATGGTGATACTCAGATATGAACTTGACACTTATACTCATAAAGTAACAATAACAATGATGTCATGAAATACCTACAATATCTACAATAGACGTGATCGATATTCATTTTCTCATCGATTACTTGTAATTTCTGTTGCTGCTTTGATGGTTTGATATTATTGTCATTATCAGTTCGCATGTTTTCATTTCGGAGATAATATAGACCATATCTCGTTCAAACACATATATTTTTTGTAAACTATTCGCTTATTTTCTAATATTTACACAAAAAAAATACTTTCTGCCCCATGTAAAAATATTTAAGCGAAAAATCAGTATATTCATGATTTTAATCGATTTTACATATATATCATCGATGAAAATCGAACAATTATGATTACTTCCGATTAAATTCAGAATTTTAATCTATTTTGATCCTCAATTGATCAGGAATCAAAGTTTTGTCACCCATTATAATCGATTTTATTCACTAAAACCGATTAAAATCGATTAAAGTGAATATAATCGATTGTCTTCGATTTTTTATTAATCAAGTAGAATCGATTTCCAGTTATAATCAATTTTAATCATGAGTTGATTATTGTTGTCTCGATTTAAATCAAGTCACATCGATTACAACCCATGAAAAGAAATTGAATTCTGTAATCGATTATAATCACTAACAAAGGATTCTTCTAAAATAATGTGATGCTCAGAATAGAATTCGAATCACTTTAATATTTACATCCATTATAAAACGCGTCGACATGGGGTATAGGTGACGGTGATTATGATGAAACTTGCTTTACAGTCTAAGAAAGTATTATTTTTGTTTTTACCATCTTTTGCGGTAGAATATCAGCCAATTTGCTTGTGCATCTTAAAAACGACTCCTTTTTTGTTTTCTACATCCACTCAACTTCAACAAGAGGAAACATGCTGTCGAATCTTAGAAACTATAGTTTTTCATTTTACATCTATTCCACTAGGATATGAAACAACTTGGTTTTCAGTCTTATTACTACTGCCTTTTGTTATCATCATACATTCAACTAGAATATGACGAAATTTCCTTTTGCATCTTAGAAACAATTGTTTTTGTTTTTTCCCTTCTATTGAACTATAATACTAGGCAAGTTGCTTTTCTCATTTTCATTTTCTCCATCTATTGAACTAGACTATGAAAAAACTCTGTTTGCCGTCTTAGAAACTACTGCTTTCTGTTTTCTCAATGTATTGAATTAAAATATGACAAAATATGTCTTTTGCCTCTTAGAAATAGTATTTTGATGTTTTCCTCCTATTGAAGTAGAATACCAAGAAAGTTGCGTCTCAGTCTAAAATCGCTGTAGCATTTTTGTGCTTCCATCTATTCCACTAGAATATCACAAAATTTGGTTTTTGTCTAGATACTACTGCTTTTCGTTTTCTGAGTGTATTGACTTAGAATATGATTAAATTTGGTTTTGAGTTTCGGAAACTATTGTTTTTCGTCTTTGTCCATGTATTCAACTAGAGTATGACGAAACTTGGTTTCCGTCTTACAAAATGTTGCTTTTCGTTTTTCCCGTCTATTGAACACCAATTTAATGAAATGTCTCTACGAATCTTAGAAAGGATTGTTTTAGTTTTTTTCATCTACTGAGTTGGAACACAAAAAAAATTTGTGTCTGATCCTAAAAACTATTACTTTCTGTTCTTTGTTTCCTTTTTTTGCCGAAACGAAATATGACGTGAGCTTGTTTTACATGAAGGAAGGAAGTATGTGCTTTTCCCAAGAAAAAGTTATATTACAAGACGCTTTTCACTCTACTGATAAATTGTTAAGATAATATTCTTTTCACAATTCCAGTATTGTGCATTGAGAATCAACTATAGCCGAAGTAATTGTTTCATTCATGATATGTTCCAAATAGGTATGCGCCAGTGCCAGCCAACGTGGTACCCAATTAGACTGGGTATTCACATAAATCAACTCATTATCAAGATTAGGTAATATAATGTATTACTGTAATGAAGCTACTAACTATCGATTGAATCACAGACCAGTTTAACAGATACTCAGTCGGACTGGTACCTAGTTAACTAGCATTCCTGCATAACTAATGCAGTCCTCACTTTATATACCTTATAATTACTTACAAAGGGTAGCCCTATTTATTTGATAATGAGTTCAGTTATATAGATTCCTACTTCCCAGTTCTGCATTGTCATTGGTGCATACCTAGCTTCTAATATGAATCTTAAGCCACTACAGTGAGTTTCAATCAATTTTCAGTTGCTTTGCGATTGATTAGAAAGAGATTAAATTATACTGTGGTTGGTGTTAGCAGGGGTATTGCAAAGAAATTGTTAAGTTGATTATTACTGATGATGGCTGATTAAAATCGATTCCGAATCAATTAAAAATCGATTATAATCATACACTTTTAATCGATTAAAGTCAGCCTTAATCAATTTTAATCGATTCGTCATCGATTAAAGGTTTATGATCATAATTGATTAATTATCATAGTGGTAATCGATTTTAATCAGATTTTACCCCCATTTTTTACATATGACATTGGAGAAACAATATTTTCACTTCTTGACCGTGTTGTCATCTCTCATCTTCAGATTGATATGTATCTTTCTCAAGTTTGATTGATTTCTTTTGTATTGAGGAAATTCATCAGAAGGATCATCAGACACACTTATATTTTTCTAATCTAATCGTTTGTTTCTATTTCGATGAGAAAGGAAACTCATGAAACACATAATGCGTACATGATTTATCTCTCTACCAATTTTCCTATCGTTTTTCATTTAGAAATGACAAACTATCTGGGAGTTCATTTAAGCCATATGCATTCACGCATAAACAAGCCTTTACGCAAGTTTCTACGTACTCAAAAAATGTGAAAACTATCGACGCATCGAAAACGGTACTACATTTTATGCACAAGTACAACAACCAATAGTAATCGTTGAAGTCGATCAGGAGAAACTTGAATTGATCAATGAGTTCAAGTATCTAAAATTCACTTGATCAAATAAACTTAGGTTGAAATCAAACAGTCAGCATGAGTACGAGAAACATTCAGAAGTTGCTAGGAAAACTGAAGTGGTTGAGATCAAGAAGTAATATTTCATGTATAGCCCTCCGCATGAATTTCTTCGTTTACTCCTTCCATCGTTTTACACTGCTGCTTCAACCGTACTCTCTTGTTTCGAAATCTCAGCAACATATTTTGTTACAACAGTTACGCGTGTAACTTCAGTTGGCCGGCTGTTGCCCTTGTGTATTCGGGCAGAATTTGTTCATGCCTGACTAATATTTTGAATTTTGAGTAAAAACTTGTATTGAAAGAAGAGTAAAAATCATATTCTCTGGGGATAAAGGGGGCTCACTATTCTATAATGGTATCTTCGTTTGAAGTAACTTAAATAAACGAAACAACAATGATCGACGTCAGTTTTTTCCCTTCGTTATATGGGACATTTACTTAGTGGACACGAACCCAGACCAATGAAAACGTTACCTTTTATTGAGGAGGATTGATATCACACAATTAGAAAAAAAATGTTACGCTTTGTACTTCATTACTTTCACTTTCATGATTTTACACTCTTCTTTGCTTTTTTGCCCTTTCGGTTCTAGCTACTAGTTTTACTCTTGTACCTTGCAAGCTTCCTCCTACTGTTCTTTCTTTCTTACTTTATCGGTCATATTTCGTTCGTTCTTCTTATTTTTTTTCCTTTCGAAAGCGTGAGCAGTACTTAGTGTATAACCTAACTGAGAGCCTGCAGTAAAATACTTTTTATTTATTATACAGTTGTGTGTTTACACACGTCTACTTTTGTTCACTTTTAGCATGGATGCGCATCAGAATGTGACGTTTATGAGCATAAAAACACGAAAATTTGAATGTAAAGACACACACATTGTCTGATCACATGATGATTACGTGAAACGGAAAAGCGACAAAATTTTCCACCTCAATAACTGACTCATAATTACTACTTCATTTCACATACTCACTTTTTATCTATCTACGCTATCTTTTCGATTCAAAACCTATCTTACTTATTCACTTCACAATTAAATATTTTACTTACTTACATAACAATCATGAAGGTTAGAAAAAAAATCACCAACTATCGACTCGTATTGACTTCGCGAAGAATACCTATTGGATTTATGCAATCTTTTCTCTTTCGATCCGTTGCATCGCTCTCAAGAGAAAACGATAGTCAGCCAATGAAGACGTCATTTTTCTCCAATTGACCACTCTCGCACTCCACTGACTTGATACTGACCAGTGCAACTTTCGAAAACGTCAATAAGACGAAATCACGTACTGTACAGTCATTTGTGATAATTTTGAATCTGTCAATTGTACAATTTAAATTACATAAACAAGAACGAAAATTCGGTGTCTGTAATTGCGTGGTAAATGTAATAGAATGAAAACTTGTATCAAAATAGAATCGTACTTATTCGAGACGACTAATTTTATTTTTCTATTATGAATCAGGAGTATAAGTTGATAGAAAGAATCAAAGTATTTGATTATGTAAAGACGACATGAATATAGAATGCTATAGAAAGAAGATGCATGCTATTCGTAGATCACTTCTCCCGAGTTTATATAGTTCCTGTAGAAGTCAATTTTATAATCTAGTTTTAATTGCGTCGAAAATTAATTCTGCCATGCGATCATATCCAGCAGGAGTAAGATGAATAGCATCATTCCACATGTCTGGTAAAGCTTTTTTGCCTCCAACAGCATGGTAGGGTATTTCTCTATCAATATCAACTAAACAAACTCTGCTTTTATCCGTAGCATTAGCCGCATAATCTCGAATCATGCTATTTAAAGTTTGCCTATTGTGATCATTATTATTATCTGGTGAATGCAGTTTATTTTCGATAACTGTCATTATTGCCAAGTTTATTTTTTTTGATTTATGATTAAGGCACATTTCATACATTGGTAGTAAGCCATCGTTGAAAATCGTTTGACCTGGTATGTCGTATGCTAAATCGTTGGTGCCACCTAAGAGAATAACCCAATCATATGATGCATTTTCTTCCAACATAATTCGTAGTCTGTGAACCATGTTTGGTAAAACTAGATCACCACTTAGTCCTTCTTCAGAGACGTTTACAGGAACGTTAGCTGAGTTGAGTAAATGCGTAAGATGAGTTGCATATGGATGAAAAGTCCAACCACCATTATAATAACCAGCTGTAAGAGAATCCCCAAAAGCAAGAATTTGCAATGGTAATGGCTGCTCTTCTTGTCTGAGAGACATTAGAAATAAATCGCTATAAAGGAAATGGAGCCCAGATCAAATTATGCTTTATATTGTAGTATGGTACGTTTTATATAATCGTAAGTGAATGTATGTAATGCTTGTGTAATTTCGATGTGAGTCACTCATAGAAGTTACCTTGGAATGTTTCGTTCTTGCTTTCTGCGACACATGTTAAAGAAAAAGGTGACGTGTAAGATTAAATTCACGACATATTTTGTTATTTGAGTATGTTTTTTAGTTTTATAATATTTGATACTAACTGCTTCAATAGAATCTATTCATGAGATTAGTCCTGAACGCATGAATATCTTCGAAATGGTTGCTAAAGATCGACAAAATAATTTTCAGCAAAACTGATTCAAAACTCGAGACTGAATAAGTCCGTCAGTGAGAATTCTTGTTCTTCCGCGTTCTCCTTCTAGAAGCATGAGTCACTTTCAAGTCAGTCACTTTTTTTGAATACCTGAATATCACTTTTGGCGGAAAATGCAAGCTTAGCAAGATCGTGAGAGCGAGATGAATTGATATCTCAAATCCGTTTTTCAATATTCGACAAGAATCCGAAAATATTACATATGTAGAAAACAATAACTAACAGCTGATAGTTTTCTTATATATTATCAGTGAGAGCAAAGTCATCATAGTAGAACGTAGCTGAAATTTATTATACTTCCCTCTATTTGTTTTCAAATAGTAGGTGCCATACAAAGTCGTGTTCTAAAATCTTTCAGACTCTTGCGGGCGAATTATAGTAAAGCTTCTACTACAGCTAACTAACTTTTACATAACTGCTCAGAATATTACTGAGGTAAATTATCATATGATTTTTACTTGAAAGATTCAGCATAGTGATTTCTTTTTTAAATTTACTCAAGTTTCATCTAGTTTATAATATGAAAAATTTTTCCTCAATTTTGAACACGGTAGTAGTTTTTCATAGATGCCACCAGTCTACGATAATGCAGCATGTCGTAGCTTTATTAATCGGTGTAGAGCCCTCCAATGTATTCGCATATTAGTACGGGTGCAGAGCAAACGGAGTATGCAGAAAAAGACGAATCGATATCAAAAAATGCACTTGTGTGCGCCATCTGAGGTTTTGGCATGGGCGCGAGGTCTCGTTAACACTATCGGATGTAGAAAAATTTTCTCTTTCGAACTACATATTTGGTTTTGTTCGAAAAAGTGTCCCGCATGATAGATGGCGCTGTAAATTTGCCATTATTAGGGTATTTCCTTAGAATCATTGCATTAATGCCGGAGGATGAAGGGAAGAGAACGCAAAAAATTCTCCATCAGAATTCGCTATTGGCTCTAGTCAGCCATTATCATTTGTTTATCGCCACATACCAACAATGATCTCGGAAACTCGACTTGAGCGCGAGAAAAAAATAGTACAAAAATTCCTGTCACTCTTTATTACTTCAAATGAGATTAGTGAGAATCCTCGAAAAAGTGTCCCGTGACAAAGCCTACAAAGTGCATTTTCTGCTATTGATTCGATGAATCATCGGACTCTGATCACGTACTATATGATTAGTTTTTGATTCCCTAGTGNTAGTGTTCTGATTGTCATTCTGTCGTCATACGCGATCAAACTTTCAATGCAAGACTGTATTTGACCATTCACTTTTTTCTCAAAATAAATATTGTTTTTTTACAATTGAACACATTGAATAGTGGTTGATAAACATGCCCGATAGTCCAAATATAACTATAAAACCGTAAAGTTCAAAATCATAAAAATACTTTGCAAATTATCTTGAATCTCTACCTTCGTTTCCTTTTGTTTTTCACAGAATTCAAATCTAATTTCACCAATCATCATTTCATCATTGAATGATCAGCATGAACATACTATATCTAGAGGTGAAGTGCAAACGATTGCCGCATAATTGAAAGATGTTTGAATGAGTGATTGAGTGTGACCTCGACCAGACTACTTGAATAATAAGTTCGTTATTTAGTTATATGAGTGTTTTTCTTTATTTCTTTCCATTATTTGATTTATGTAGAAAACCAAAGACAAACGACCATCCTTCACGGACATACGACGTGACTGCATTTAAAGCACAAACACTAAATGGTATTTTAACGATGACTAAGTCTAATATTTTATATCGACCGATAACTGATTAAACAAAACAAGTATATGAATTACTACCGGATTTTTATTCAAGATACAACAGGTGATCAGGTTGGTTTTCTATTCAAATATATAGAAATCCATTTTCTTTCACTTGAATTTCGTTTTTTAATTTAGACTTAAATTATATTACACAGTAATGCTGATGAAATATTAGTTTTACTCACAGGTGATGAAGAAAACGATCAAACTCGTAAAAATAAAGTCAAAATATTTGGAAAGCGAGAAATTCCTCATCAAAACTTTTCTTATTTGGTAAATCTCTGTAATAAATTTACTGATTGGCCATTTGATAGATAACAACAGTACGTATAAAGACGAATAATCAGCAATACTATTGATAGTCAATGTTCTATTTAAAGATGGTACTATCGTAGAACTCGGTTCTGTTTCTATTCTATTCGATGATTCAAGCGATGTTCCTGAATGATACTGATAATGAATACGAAGCTTCCTATGTGGATGAAATGGTGATGGATAATCATGTTCATAGCAACAATCATAATAAAAGAGTAATTCAGTTCGCGTTCTTTTTAGTATTTTATAAAAATTGAACTAATATTACATTTTATGTTTCTTTAGAACGATGATTCAACAAAGAAAAATGAAAAACTACAATCGATGCATTTTGGTTAGAACGTCATTTACATAAAATTAATCGAGAAGCGTCAAAAGCGAACGGTAAAGTTGAAGAACTTCTCTATCACAATGAACACACATGATGGCAGAAGTCATGTAGAATAAAGTTTCTTATTTCAAACAGCTACCATAATTTACGAATGAAATTATTCAACGATGCAATGATAAGGTATGCTGCTTTTTCATCTTTCAAAACAAAAGTATTTCATGCTCAATAATTTTTCTTTATTTTACAGAAAATCGAAAACAGATATAGTCTGATTAAAATGGAAGAGAACAAACGTAGGGCATTACTTCAATTGAATAGATTACAAATAAAGGACGTCGGTTATGTTTGCAATCACTATCCAAATATTGAAGTATCATCCCACATTAATTAATTATAAGATCCCAAGTGGTTGTATGCTTAATTTGAAACTAACATTCGAACGTCATAATGAATTATTTGTATCTGATATTGCACTGTTATTTCAGCAAACACGTCAAGAAAGTTTGTGGTTTAGTTGCTGAAGTTTCAAAAATGAATGATTTATTATCAATAAAAAGTGTAACAGTAGAAATGAAAGCTGAGAGTGTTTTAGATTTTATTGCTCCATCAATCGATATACATGATTATAAATCTTATTTTATACCTGGCTCTTGTATGGAATATAATTACGAATGCGAATTTTCAAAAATTTATTTAGAAACAACATCGATATGAAATAGTGATATAATCTTTTTAAAATTATGCTACTTGTTTTTTATCATAAAAATTAAACAAGAAAAATAATAAACAACATAGATGTTTTTAATTTTGAAATTTATTCTATTTTATATTTTAGATTGATTGTTTTCGTATTTGAGTTGTAAAAAGAAAATAGCAAATAGCAAAACATCTCTAGCTCGTTATGATTAATGACGATGATGATGATTACTAGGAATGGATGAAACATTAAAAGAACTATTTGAAGCTTGTCGGAACGGAGATTTAACTAAAGTTAAACGATTAATTACAACAGAGAATATTAACGCTCAAGATATACTTGGAAGAAAATCGACACCACTTCATTTTAGTTCTGGTAAGAATGAACATATAGCAGATATTATATTCATGAAAAATATATATCAAATTATAACTGTTTGATCAAAATTATTTTTCTTCAATTTTTTATCGCTGTTCAATTTTGATGATTTTTTTCTACTCTATATCTGATATTTAATAAACGATCTGTATTAATCTCTGTGACAACTAAAATTATGTATTCATGTGCTACAGAAGACGTTATTTTAACAGACAATTTTATGTATCCATGACATCCGTATAATCTTTAGTTTTGTTTTTGCATTTATAGTAAGACAGCATATTTCTAACTTTTTTCTCTTTGAATATTATCGGTTGATTGTGGAAATTCAATTCATGTATCATCATATTCGTAGATACAGTTGTGAGGAAAAGTGGTGTCTAGTGCACTAACTCAGCACTATTAGAACAACTTAGTTTAACGACGAACGCCTCTCCAAACAACGTCTAGATCATATGATGTAATGAGCAGCATGATTGAGTAATCGTTAAGAAAAGGAACTGAAATAGATTCATATGTTTACAAAAAATATTTAAATTTCAAACATCATGTCTATCTTTTATGAGAGCATTGCTCATATAACCTTTTCTATATTTTCCCTTCCGTGCTTTTTTCACGATTAACTTTATTCTATGATAGGATCTTTACTATTCTATGATATTTCGCAAGTCTTATATGCTGATGTGAATGATTAGATCTGAAATCATGCTATTCTTCTATATCGATAAGTCAAGATGTTGTAAAGATTTCATCTGTACATGTATATAAACTCCAAAAAATCTACATGACTTCAAAATCTTAGGTTCAGGAGACATAAAAAAGGTAATCTGTATTTTAATTAATAAGCAGAACATTGTTCATCGAAGAAATTTCATAGACAAGAAACGCATATGATGTATGTTTCGTAATCGATGGAAATTCTCTTCGAAATTTATCGAATAGCTTTGTTGTTACCCACTCTGATACTAATCACAATACTACTGATAAGTTTTGAAAAAGTATATTCAGATTTTCATAGAAAAGCTGGTAGAATACATTTCACATTATAAGGATGCATACTGTTATCTTAAAATCATTTTATGAACATCGGTAGTTGATGTTAAGGGTGTCGTACGTGCCTGTTTATCTTCCGAAAAATGAATTTGTCGATCTTGTTTGAGAAAGATCGTTCAATACTTTTAAATTCTCGATCATTAATGCAATCCAATCTTTTGTTGAATGTGTAGTTTTTTTTTTGGTTCACATTAAATTAAATATTTTTGTAGGGTTTGGGCGGAAAGATGTAGTCGAATATCTGTTAAATCAAAATGCTAATGTTCATATGAAAGATGACGGTGGTCTGATTCCATTACATAATGCCGCAAGTTTCGGTCATGCTGAAGTGGTTCAATTACTTCTCAATCATTGTTCTGATGTAAATGCACTAGATAATTGGAACTATAGTCCACTCGCAGAAGCAGCCAGTAAAGGAAAAGTTGATGTATGCCTTCGTGAGTATTTATTATTGTTTATGAGTAATTATTTTTAGTTCATGGATTTTTCTGAAAATATAGTTCTCTTACAACATGGAGCAGATCCGAACTTAAAGAATAGTGATGGGAAAAGTGCACTTGATCTTGCTGATTCATCGACTCGACCAGTTTTAACTGGTAGAATGAGATTTCTTGTGTATTAAATTCTAGCATATTATTTCTATTGTTATTTTTCATCACAGGTGAATATGGAAAAGATGAACTACTTGAAGCAGCAAGATCTGGTAATGAAGAAAAACTTCTAAATCTATTAACATTAGCTAATGTTAACTGCCATGCAAGTGATGGAAGAAAAGTATGTTCACATTTTTTTCATTCATATAGAGACTAAAAAAGAATGAAACATGTCGATTTTTCCTTTTTCTAGTCAACTCCATTACATCTAGCTGGTAGTTTAGAAACACTTTAGAAATAAATTTATGCACGTCTCGTTTTCTTTTTCATCGATAGCTGGTTACAATCGATTGGCAATTTGTAAAATATTACTTGAACATGGAGCTGATGTTCTTTGTAAAGATAAAGGTGGACTGGTAAGTCGTCCATAGTTGATAGGTATATTCAGTTTAAAGTAAAATTTAAGAACAAGATATTTGCATTTTTCCGCTAAAATAGAGTTTTGAAGGATTTAGCCGAAGAAATTCGTTCGTAAACATCGAAGACCAAAAAGAGAATCATCTTATTATGTAGTAAAACTAAAGGCACTTTCATGTGTGGAGACCTAGTCCAATAATAATCTATGGGATCATTTATATAGGTATAGCTATTCGCTGACAAATTTTCAGATCTTGGAACGATGTGATTTTTAGCATATTAAATCAAATATATACAGATACATAACATCATAGATACATCTAATAGCGATCAATTCTATTTGATACTGGCTGCTATTTTGTGCTTGAAATCCACAGTGATGTCAAAGGAGAATAATCAACGTTTACCAAATTTGTTTTGTTTTGAAAAAGTCTACGATTGATAATAATATTCTCCATAAAATTTTGTTGTTAATATTGTGGGATACATACTTCGTTGTTAAAACTTGATAGGTTTAATATAACAGTGAGGAGTATCTTTAAAAGTATACATGCTTAAAGAAATTAAATCAAGGTGTTTCTATGTTTTGTAATGAAGAGTGAACTTCGTTTTCTGAAACTAAAATTTTTCTAAATCTCAAGTGAAATTTTCATTCGACAACATTAAAATTAAAATTCATTTGAAATTTCAACAGCATTTATTATTTGACAAAATATAATTACAATATTCGTATTTAGGTTCCGTTGCATAATGCTGCTTCATATGGACGTAAGTGATATTCTGTGCATCGTACTTTCATTTATGATTCTTCTGCTTAGATTATGAAGTTGCTGAACTATTAATTCAAGTAAGATTTAGATTTTGTTTTTTGCTCGAGATTAAAACATGATCATACGCGTACTATAGCATGGTGCTCAAATTAATGTTTGTGATCTATGGCAATATACACCTATCCATGAAGCTGCTTCGAAATCACGTATCGATGTTTGCACTCTTTTATTGAGTCATGGAGCAGATCCAACATTAGCTAATTGTCATAGTAAAACAGCATTGGATACTGCTGCTAGTCGAGAATTACGAGATAAAATTCTTTGTATGTTCAAATTTTTTTCTTTTCCATTGCTTTGTTTAGTTTTATGATGATAAATGTTGTAGATGAATATCATGGATATTCACTTCTTGCTGCAATTCATAGTGGAGATGTAGGTCGAGTTAAAAAATTTCTTACCAACGAAACCATTAATTTTCGGCATTTTACAACAGGCGATTCATCTTTAGTAAGTTCCATGATTTCTACATATGAGATATAGATCGATCGATATTTTCGTATTTATACAGCATGTTGCTTGTACGTCATTATCAGCGAAGCATCGTCGTCAAATTTTTGAAATATTAAATCGACGTGGTGCCCTTATTAATGTTTTAAATACAGCGTAAGAAATCACGTACCACAGTAATTAACACAATTCTTACATGTCATCTATCTTGAGCCATTGTAAATACTCGAATTTCGATAATTTAAATGCACTTGTAACCTTCCGAATGACTTCTATAGATGGATGAGGAATCAAAATTATGGTGACACGTGTCCAAATGTTTTCGTCAAGATTTTTATCTGATAAACATTGTCTGTCTGTTGAACTCATCATTGATTGTTATGAAGTGTATGACTAATTCTTGATCTTTAGCATAAATCTAGAATAATACTGAAGGCTTTTGTTTCATCTTGAATATGAACCCATTGATATCTAACATTGATTAATGTATCTGCACAGTGATTATTCAGTTGAAGTTTGCACTTCGATACAAAGAGATATGCCGAAACCAAGCGCTAGGCTACGAATCTTCAATGCAGCCACTTTGAATCAATTAGTAAAGTTAGCTTGTAGAAACATAGGATTAAAAATGACTTTGATGGATATATGTCTACGATAATCTATGGACAAAGAAATAAATGAGCAAACGATAAAATATGATCGAATCTGTGAATGACGATTTGTTCACATCTGAATCATACGCAGAACTTTTGTTGAACACATGTTTACTCTCTACACAGTAGTGCATGATTTTTCGCTTATTGAACGGTGATTAAGTAAATTTGATGACATCCATATTTTCAACGACTATGAATAATAAGTAGTAATCACAAAGTACGACAATCTACAAAACTGTTCCTGTACTAATGATAGGAAATGTAAAAGATAAATGGAAACCGATACTGTAGCACATTCATTAGAGTTTTCATTTCATTTCAATAATTTTCACAAACTCATTTGTCGAATTTTCATTCATAACGGAATATTGATACGAAAATTCTAAAACCTTCGATAAGTTTAGTGAATGAGATACGAAGCGTATAATTGTAAGTTAATTTTGTTTTTTTTTCTATCTTAGCCAAGTAGCTCCCATTCATATATGTGCTGCGTTTGATCATGTTGATCTGTTAGAAATTTTACTAAAACATAATGCTGATGTAAGTATATCAATTTTTCTCATTGATTGTTTCAATGAATTTTGAATATTAATAGATTAATTTGCTTGATGGACAAGGACAAACAGCATTACACCATGCAGCCAAGAATGAACATTTGAATACATGTCGATTTTTAATCAGTCATAAATGTGATACTTCATTAGTATCTTCCAATGGTCAAACAGCTTTAGATATGACATCATCATTGAATATTCAACAGCTATTAATTAGTAAGTGGTTTCGAAAGGAAAGATTTGTTTTGAGATGATTTTCTCGGTTTTTTAGTTTATGAAAAGGAAAAAATAATACTAACACCCAATGTAACCGATCTTCAATTGCAGTTGCTTGAAGCATCAAAATCTGGTGATCTTGAGGTTGTTAAGGTTTGTCAGCAAAATTCATATAAGATGTTTTCTCTATTCGATTTATGGTTTTTCTGTTTTATTTTCACAGCATATACTCACTTTCAATCCATCCTTAGTGAATTGTCGTGATGTACAAGGTAGAAATAGTACTCCACTTCATTTCGCTGCAGGATATAATCGTTTACAAGTTGTTGAATATTTATTATCGATGGGTGCAGATGCAACAGCAAGAGATAAAGGTTGTCGAATCATCTACTAGTTTTATTTTGTGTTCTAAAAAATGATATTTTATTTTTGTAGGTGGTCTTGTTCCTTTACATAATAGGTATAATATAAAAGACACAGCAAAATTGACTCTGTTTAATATGTATTTATATATGAATATGCTTGTTTTTTTCTTAGTTGTAGTTATGGCCATCTAGAAGTTACAGCACTCTTACTTGCTCATGGTGCGTCATCTCAAGTAACGGATCTATGGAAGGTAACGCCATTGCATGAAAGTGCAGCGAAAGGAAAATTCGAAATCTGTAAATTACTGATTAAACATGGTGCTGATTTAAATAAAAAGAACCGTGATGGTGCTACACCTCTCGATCTAGTTAAAGAACGTGATAGTGACGTAGCTGATCTACTGCGTGGTGATAGTGCTATTTTAGAGTTAGCGAAAAAAGGAAATTTAGAAAGATTACGAAAATTAATAACATCAGAAAATGTCAATTGTCAAGATCCATTGGGAAGAAATAGCACACCATTACATTTAGCTGGTAAAGAACTATGAATAATTGTTTTCTTTTTATGTCAAACTTTATTTTTCTAGCTGGATATAATCATTATGAGATAGCAAAATTTTTGCTGGAAAATGGTTGTAATCCTAATGCTGTTGATAAAGGTGGATTGATAGGTAAATATTTATGTTTGACTTTTTGCATTTGATTTCATTTGACAGAAGCAATTTTCAACAGAATAAATAGAATTTTTATGAAATTTTGTGTAAATGTCTGACTGATGAAAAAGTATTACAAATCTATAAATTTTCATGAATTGATATAGGGAAGTACAGAAAAACGTTTTTTGGATATCATGGTTAAAATAAATCCAATATACAATCAGTCAAAATTTTCGGATAATTATCAACTGAAAGAGAATTTCTAATAGCTTTGAATGAGTTCGAATATTGTTTCGTCGATATCTTGTCTCAATTTTGACATACGCCGTATCTAAATAAATTCAAAAAAACAATTGAGTAAGATTTTTCTGGAAATATTTTGCGTTTCAGTGAATGAGAACATTTTTATCTATGAGTTAAAACTATTAATTACTATTCAAAAGAAAGTCATTCTAAACTCGATATTCATCGCCAAAAACCAATACCATCAAAACAGTGCGTAAATCATGTGCATTTTAAAAGTTCAATGCGAGTAATTTGGTGTAGCAATCAGTGAATCATCTTCAATCTGGATCGAGTACTGTTTCAATAAGACTATTCGACGTCGAACCATGGCTCTGATTGCAATCGTACTTCTTCTAATCTTTCCGTTGAGATCCTGAACGAGTTTTTATTGAAAATGTTTTGAAATTCATTATGAATTGTGAAACTTAAAACACTGAAAATACCAGATCTGTATGCCTATCTAGGAAAACAAATATCTTGATTGAGATATATTCGGATGGCGTACACTTTGCCAAATACTTTCAAACTGTAATGGTGATGCCAAAACCCCGTTCATAATCATCATACTATGAGATCAAAAGCATAACTTATTGCATATAGTGAATTTTTTCTATTCGAATTTGATTCAATTACTTCAGAAGAATATGTAAGTGCATGGTTCTTTTTCATAAAACTCCTTACAGTTTATCTGAAGACAACCAATCATCGGTTGAATGTCTCGAACAATAGTGAAAGCGTAGTCATCTATTAATAGGAAGTTGCCCATTGTAATGACAGCAAATTCAATCTCATAAACTGAAATGCCTTCGAGAAATTCATAGTATGATAGATCTGATATTTTGCTAGTGTCCCATGAATTGATCGAGTTTTTCATTGAAGACTAGCCCAATCTTTTGTGTTGTTTTGTTTTGCATAGCTCTACACAATGCATCTTCATTTGGTCATGTTGATGTTGCTACACTACTAATAAATTATCATTCCGATGTAAATGCTCGTGATAATTGGTCATATACACCGTTGCATGAAGCAGCATCTAAAGGTCGTACTCAATTATGTTCTCTATTACTTGCTCATGGTGCAAATCCACATCTTCAAAATCAAGATAATCAGACACCATTAGATTTAGCTACGGCTGAGGATGTTAAATCACTACTATTAGATGCTATGTCCATTCCAATAACTCCAACATCGTCCACTGCTAATCGTTATCGAACAACATTAACACTTACAACTCGTGAAACAACGTCAATGCTTGGCGCAGAAATGAATGATACTACTACTGCTACTACTACTACTACTACTACTACTACTACTACTAATAATAATAATAATATTAGTCCATCCACACAACGTTTATCATCTGCATCAAGTGTACAACAAGCGACTTGTCAACGGCATTTGCCTATTGGTGATGGTAGTATGAGTTTGCTTACCGATGATGAACGTCGAGAACAGGCTCTTCATATGACGATGGATGAATTTTTAAGTTTATGTCAATTTCAATCTAGTGAACGACAAGATATGTTACGAGAATTGTTTGAAAGTGAACATATAACACTTGATATACTCGCTGAAATGACACACAATGATTTAAAAGATATTGGTATTGTTGCCTATGGTGAACGACATAAATTACTCAAGGGTATTGAACGATTGTACAAACAAGCAAAAGACCCATGGTCAAATATACCTGAAAGAGGATCAATGTTTATTGAACTTGATCCTAACGATCGAGAATATCGACTTGTTGAAGATGAAGTAATTGAATTTTTTTATCTGAAAAACTTGATCATGAACTTCGAATGACACATCGATATATATAGACTTACCGATATTGTCTATCAGAGACTATCAGTACTTTCTTATTCTTAGAAATCTGTACATTCAATCAGTAGGAAATCTTCCGATTGTTCTTGATGTTGTTCAATCCTTCATTCCGATCATTGAAAAACGTTGGATCATGCTTTTAAGCTCATGAATTTTGTTCTCTTCTAGTTACAAAGTACTATTCGTGAACATAAAGATAATTGTGGTGGAATATTCAGTCATTATGTTGTATTAAAAGTAATAGAGAAACTTCGTTCTATCTTCAGTTTTTTCCATACTCGTTCTATTCTTAAATTAGATTGAAAAAATTCGAAATCGACGTTTATGGGATCGTTATTGTCATCGTCGAAGTGAAATCCACGAGGACAATAATGGTCATGAAAACGAACGTTTACTTTTTCATGGTTCACCATTTCTTCATTCAATCATGAATAAAGGCTTCGATGAAAGACATGCGTCTATAGCTGGCATGTTTGGTTAGTAGTAAGATGCTTGATCATACCATTCAAATTGCGACTTCTGTTTTATTTTTCATTTGATTTTCAGGGGCAGGAATTTATTTTGCAGAAAATTCTTCGAAATCAAATCAATACGTCTATGGTATTGGCGGTGGTAATGGATGTATATTACATAAAGATAAATCATGTTATCAATGTTCGAGGTAAAAACGAAAATGAAATTGATTGACTCACTTTTTTTTCTAATCAATATAATACTAAAAACATGTTTAGACAAATGTTATTATGTCGTGTTTGTCTTGGACGATCATTTTTACAATTTAATGCATCGAAATTAGCTCATGCACCACCTGGTCATCATTCAGTGATAGGTCGACCAGCACAAGGTGGTCTGGTTTATCCTGAATATGTTATTTATAGAGGTGAACAAGCGTATCCTGAATATTGTATTACATATAATCTCTCGAATCCAGTGAATAATGACAATGAATAAGTGGCTCTTTTGTTTTTCGATTTTGTATAAACATGAAATTCGATTTATATACGTACATATAAAAGAAGGGGCGATATTTATTAAAGTAAATTAAAAATTTTCGCTTTTATGTTAGAATGAACGTTGACGTGCATGTAATTGTTCAAGATGAAAAACGATTGGATTTTGTTCTTCATTATCGACGTGCGGTGGTATATGTATGTGTTCGATGGGTACTGGTGGGAGATCAATAATACTTTGAAGAATTGCATATGTATGCTGTTGATCAGTTGGCATTGTTGATGCTCGAGAAGCACGCCATTTTCGTAACGATTCTTCTAATTCGATGAGTGTCACTCTCACGCGAGCTTTGAACTGTCGTTTACGCAATGAATACATAACATGAGAAAAAGCAAGAAATATAAAAACAACAATATACAATGTGAGAACAAGAAAATGCGCACGGAATAAATGAAAATTAACACAAGTCGTTATCGGAGTTGCATGAGTCGTATTCTCATGTTCTTCATAACGATTAGATTCTTGATGTAAATGTTCAGAACAGATTATTGCACACACTCTATATTCTCCGGCAGTTAGATGCTGTAATTCAAGTGAATTTCTCCAAAAAGTTAAATTTTGCTCTGGCATAGAGTATGGTCGTTGACGATTATGACGAATTGTAAACTTATACGCTTGACATGCTCGTTGATCAGCTTCACGAGCTATTTCGAATATTACGGTAGCCGTTTGTGAATCTTGTATACGAGCGCGAAGATAAAACGGATTTTCAATTATAATTTGTTTACTACCACCCAAGATCTGATTGGGATGCATAAGTAGAATGATAATAAATAGGAAAAACATTATACAATTGTTTATCTATATATTATTCTTCACGGCAGCGACAAACAAACAACTACCGGATGAGTTACGACTTTATCTTGGCTATAATAAACAACATATGCAATTGGTACAATATCTGCAGCTACTTCATTATTTCCTTTTCTCTTTTTTTTTGCGCTATTCTATTTCCTAACTTTTCATTCATGTTAATGTGTACCATAGACAGTAATTAACGGAGAACAGACAAAAACACGGGTAAAAAATGTCCATAAAGTTCGCTTTACTCCCAGTAAAATTTACGATTTGTTATTATTCAAGAACTTTCTTCATTGGATCAACGATACATTAGTATTCATATGAGAACAATATCCAATATAGAAAGAAGTCTACAATATATTTTTATTGTGAACTTTAGTAAATGATTAATATCTTGCATCAACGCTAACAAATGTTATAACAAATTCGAAATTATTCATTGCATGAACGACTAAAGCTTTTTGAAGGATAAACAATAATACGAGCTCATATTGTCATAGAAATGTTTCAGATAGAAAAATTGGAAGTAGTAGTACAAAGTATGGATAAAAATATGAGATATAGGTTTTGCTAGTTTTTTTGTTTTATTTTACAATTAGAGCAATAAATCACTTGTAAATATCAACAATAATTAGAATTCCCTGTTAAGATTAAAAAACACAGTTCGACGCAACGTTTTTTATATTTGTTATTTGAATATGAAATATATGTAGACTCCTACTTCGATTATGAAAAAAGAAAATCAATCTATAGAATGAAATTTCTATGATAGTATTCAAATTTTTATTCAACAAAGTAAATTAAAAACCAATCGATGTAGATATAGATAAATAATAGAATTAGTTCTTTTTTTCAAGTTTATTAATCTTGAACATTTGATCGTTTCTTGTGTTCTCTGTTTTTTCATTTTTCCCGCCAGTTCACGATTGCTTCTTTCTTCTAGTAGTTTTGCTTGTTTGAAACTATTTGTTTGATGGATCACATCTCATTCCAAGAATGTCAATGTGTCACAACGTGATGGATCATGTGTAAAATCCGAATCGATACCGGCATTTAGACAACAAGCATGTCTATCTGTAGAATTGATGCCCGAGCAATCATCGAGAACTTTATTGGACATAATAATAACGCACAAAATGTAATAATAATTCGAATTTCAAAAACCATTACTTATATTGCATCCTAGAGTCCGAAATTCTATAAGTTTCGATAAACAGCACGAAAGAAGAAATGTTCGGTATAATGATAAAAACGAAAACAATTACTACGCCTTCATCTTGATGAATATGAGTAACGTTTCCGCATTATATCCCTATTCATATTATGGCCCCTAATGTCGATACGCATTTTTCCCATTTCATGAAACTAACAACATCGCTATCCGCGTAGGCAATAACTGATAATATCTACATAGAAAGAAGCCAAGAAAAAGGAAAAGAACAATACAATACGAGCAAAAGTGCTACTCTGTTACTTGGTAGAAGCTCGTCCAAAGCAATATGTAAATAAATGATGTGTCATCATTTCAACAGGTTCTCACAGTTTGACTAAGAACGATAGAAAAGTACGAAAGGCATAGCTTAATGTAAGACACAAGAAATAACATATGAAAATATTCAAATAAATAATAGAGAAAAACAAACAAATTTGTGTGTTACTTTAAAAATATGTTGAGTTTAATATTGCAATCGTAGGGACATCATCATTAATTAAACAGACACAATTCAAATATATAATTTTCGAGTTGATCAAAGAAAAAATATAACTGAATGCTGTTATCAAAAAAAGCTTCTTTGTTTTCCATTATTTTATGAATACAAACAAACCTTGATATCTGTTGTCTATCTGAAGAAATGTGATGATATATATCTACTCGCAGTAGTTGATTGCATATACTCTACCATAATAATAATGCTATGATTTTTGTTTGAAGTTTTGTGTATAACTCAAGCTATAAATAGACTGCTCTATTCAGATGCAAGAATTTTCTCTTTGCTACTTGTTTTCAAGTATAACATGCATCGATTTCCATTCATACGAACACATCTCTTCGCAATTTATCGTCATTTGACATGTGTCATCGATCGAGAAAAACATTTTTTTCCGCAGGTTTTCAAAGAATGCAATCATGTTACCAAGTAGTATTCGATCTTTTTCTTTAAATACCACAACGAAATAAAATAAAATTGTCAGTTAATGAAGTTGAAAATTTGTACATACATGATATCATTATCAATATCATATTCTGAATTTATGATGATCTTTCAAAGTTCATTAATTAGTGTAATTTCAATGTTCAAAAATTTCATCTGATGATAATATTAAGAAACTGAAAATTTGTAGAGCTTTCATAAGATTATCTATTACGAACGAACAAAGAAAATCATCTAAAATTGAGTGTAATGATAAAAAAATTGAACTGCTTTGCATCAGAAACTTTCAAAATTTTCTCTCTCATTAAAACAAATAAAATTCTGATCTATCTTTTAGCATAGTTTTAATCTGGTAGCAACAAGAGAAGAAAAAACATCAATGCTTGAACTTTTTCAACATCTAGGACAACTCATTTTTTATATCCTCAGGCATAGTTGAATATTGATATAGACTTATGGCTGAAACTATTCTACTTAAAGTTCATAAAAAACTAACTTATTCGATTTAATTATGTTCTATGTTGAGTGCGGTCAAATTTTTGATGGTATGCAATTTTTTAGAGCAATAATAATCCGTTCAATTAATTGAACCATGAAAATCAATTTCTTCTCATGTATCATGATTGGAATTGACAATGCACAAAATGTCGAGAGAAGATTAGTTTCTTATTATTGTAGAGTTTCATAGTGAATGACTTGATCTTTATGTCGATATGAACTATTTCTGCACCAGATGAATTCATAATAAGATTGTCAAAGAAATATTTGGATGAATGCGTATGATAGAACATGAAATAGTATTTACAATATGAACGAGAGAGAGAGAGCGAGAATGTCTACAATTATTGAAGTAAGTTAATATAAAATGAAGAATATTTCTGAAAATCTTCTCCTTAGCAACCAAAAAAAAACAGTTAAAATATTAGTCGTGATTTGAATAGGAATCTACATGAGATGACTGTTGGAATCATCAATTCACAACAAATAAAAGACATGAAGATGTCATTTGGAAGACAGTGTTTTCTTCGTACTGCTGCTACTGACAAAGGGCTAAGAGAGTCGATGTCTTTGTAAAGCTTATGATGCCTATTCGTTCACTCATACTCATCGTGAATTTTGATCAAATACTGAATCTTGTAACTGTCTAATTACTACTGATAATTATTTAATAAATGCAGACTTTGAGATTCCATTCGATATTTACAGTTTATAAACGTCATGAAATTTTCATGTTGACAATATTTTATCATACATTTCTCTTTTTTGAAAATTTAATATAGCAACATGGTTTGTGAAGAACAATAATGCGAATATGATATAGTACAAGACTGTTTGCTATACGAACAAGGTATTTTGTATGTGGTAGAGAACGCAAGTCGAACTTTGTAGAACTTTTCTTTGATAAAATATAGAATTTAATCTGCGTATTCACGTAATTTTTAAGCAGAACACCCAATCAAAAGTGAGGTCTTTCTTTTCCTTTTGGAATAAAACAAAAAAACGCATATGATAACGAGTGTTACGCATAGTCATCAGGGTCTATTTTATCTTTAGATGCAACGATGACTGTTCTCGAAAATATACAAGTTCTTTTGGTCTACTAATGTCTGAATTATTTCAATTTTTATTTTTATTTTTAAAATGCTTTCTTATCTGTATTTAAACTTTCACTACTCACTTAACTATGCATCTAGTAACATACTTACGAGTGTTGCTGGCAATCATAAACATTCAAATTTTGACCTACGGATATAGACATAAATCAATGCCTTGGCACATATGATTCAAAATGTTTTCGATAAATTTAAAATCAAACAAATGCATAAGCAATGGTACAGTACGTGTTCACTAGAAACAAGACTGTAAGAGAACGGTCTAACTACTGTTTTTGATCGTGAAAACTCTTTTAAAAGTTCAATATCTATTTAATGTATCATCAATATTGAAAATCTTCAGCAGCAACTTGGTCTGGATATTGATATCGTATAGGCTATTGGTTAACAGTTTTATTCGTCGAAATTGAAGATCGTGTTATCGTAGATTGTCATCGTACAAAAATGAACTAGTTAAAAGAACAACTCCAAACTATTTCATAACTTCTTTGATTCAGAAAACAATTTGAATATATATTATAAATTAGGAATAACTTTAGAAAAAGTTGTGTTACTAAAACTAATTCTTGTTATCGAAAAGAATCCACAATCCTACCCAGGCCACTTTTCTATATTTTATTAACGATGATTCACACAAATCAAGATAAAAAATGTCATAATGTACTGTTTTCTTTACATAGACTTTAACCATGAACCAATATAAGCTGTGCTACGCATACATTTAAAAATCAATACTTCTTTTTTTAGAATTTAGTTAACGTTCATCAATTTTGAAACTTAGATTAGACATTGGATATAAATGAGTTCCAATACTACGCCTTACGACCCTGCAGTCGGTAGGATTTTCGATTGTTATCCATTCGTTTAAAATGATCAAAAATTTCTTATAGATCCTCTTAATCCCTTTGGTTATCTACCGAATCTTAACTTAGCAATGGCATCAACAGCTATCTACGGTCTAGTTACGATATTACTAACGATGCTTTCGGTTCACTATCGAACATGGTATTTCTTGGTTATGACAATTTCAGGTATAGCAGAAGTAGTTGGATATTCCTATCGATGGACATTAGCCAATAATCCTGATCAAAGGACACCGTATGTATTAACGTAAAGTGACTAGAAAGTTTATAAGAAATATTATAGCTATGCTATATAAATAGTATTACACTCTTAACGAAAACAGTTAATATTTTAATTCTAAATTCAAGTGTAAAGTATGCTAGTGAAGAACTTCGGTAGTAGTCATTCAACTTGAATGTTTTGTTTTTCTCAAAAGATTTTAGCTTGATAAATAGATTTAAAAGACTATTTGTTGTTTTTCTCTCTTAGCTATATCATTATGTATTGTTGCATTGTTTTGGCTCCGGTTGGTCTTGCTTTAGCCAACTATTTGCTCGTTGGCCGTCTCATAAGATTCGTCGGCCGTCAATACTCAATAGTGAATCCGAAATTTGTTGAGTTTGGATTCATTACGTCAGACATTCTATCGATCGGTGTTCAATCAGCAGGTGCAGGACTCATCACTAGTGGTAATATGGAAAATTTAACAACTGGTAGTAATGTATTGATTGGAGGATTAGGAATTAATTTAGTTAGTTTCTGTTTTTTTGCTGTTGTTACGCTGCATCTACATTGGTCGATATATCGACGTAAATCTGATTTCACTGGAAAAGAACGATGGATAAATATGTTCTATGCATTATATCTTAGTATGATTCTATTGATAATTCGTTCGATTTACCGCATTGTAGAATTCGCCATGGGTTTTCGGGGTTATCTTGCCATACACGAAGTTTACTTTTATGTTTTTGAATGTTTACTTATTATATTTGCATTCGCTCTTTTTCTACCATTGCACCCTGGCATCTGGATGCCAGTTGAAGATAAAGAACAACTCATCAAGGAATCTAATACTAATGTCGTAGACATCGTTGAATAGCAATAATCGATACTGACAAGTGCCAGCGAGGTGTGATAGCTGCAACTAATAGTTCGAATGACGCTACAGAACCTATTCATTGAATCCATTAATTAATCAATAAAAGAAAATCGAACTACGCCACTGTTTGATTCGTAATTATTTAGCTGAATATATTTTTAATTGTTTGGTTTTTTGTAAATAAAGAAAAAACAATCAATGCTTTAATTTTTTTGTTGTCATAGTTCTTTCTTGATTCATCATTCTTACTAATGATGTAATCTTGAAAACTAAGTTTCAATACGTACGATTGACATTACTTCATCGTCTAACCTATTCAACCAGATTGTATCTTGGTGTCATCTATCAATGTAGTATAATCGTAGATTAATCAAGAAGTAAATATGTACGTATGTATGTAAGTTAGATGAAGCCAATGTTATCGGTTGGTCGCTTGCGTTTTTAAAAATCAAATATTAGTGTGTCTTGTCTTGCTATTATTCAGGTAATCTTACTTAGTCAATAGATTTATCGTACAATATATTTTTAACGTTAGCGGCAATGCAGAGTTCTGAGAGTTACACTATTGGATCAATCAGTTTGTTTAGCTAATCAATTTTTGAATGAACATTTTTTCCCTCATGCTATGACTGTATTGCAAGGTCAAATTTACATACATTCTTGTTTTTCGTTGTAAGTACTATTTATTTTCGATATCAAAATATTCATCATTTCGTTAACAAGCTTATTTGATATCGTTTTCAGCCATTCATTTGTAAAGTCTTTATATTTTGGTTGTCTTTCTATACTTTATATTCGTATTTCTTCTCAGAACCAAGAATAGTGTCTTGTTTCTCAAAATTGAAATCTGATAAGCATTGTAACTAGAAAGTTACATACATGCTAAGCCATAGATTTGTTCGAGATCACATTACCAGAATTTTTAATCAGTTGGAATGTTGTCAATAGACACACCCCGCTAGGTGTAAAACTAGATAACAATGGCTTATTGAGAGTTCAAGCAACAAGCAATAGAAAAATATAATGAAAGTCATGCGACAGAAGGAACAGATATTATTGACGTTCATGAAATTCCTCGAGCCAAGCGAATACTCTTGATATCAGCAAAAGATTGGAACATCTTTGAAACTGAAGCCACTTAAGTATTTCTTTGGTTTTATTTTATCAACCACGCTGAATGAATTCCAATCAGTCAAGTAAGCTCGAGTACACTCAAAACATGAAATATGCCTAAGACAAACGAGATTCAAGTCGATCAACTACTCATTATTTCAAACACTGTATGAACCTGACATCTCAAATATGCTTGATTCTGTAACATCTAAATACATTTTAAGTTCAATGTACATTTTAATACTCAATATTTACGAATTCAATCTATGTACTAAGTTAGACTAGTAAACTCTAGTCTTCTATCAATAAAAAGTAGAATTTTGTAGTGTTTTCAACTTCTGAAGTGCATATTTCTCGTATGCAATGTAATAGCCGGTTCAGAATTTTCAAATAATTATCAGTCATAATTAATTTAGCATATTGAAGATTCTTGTGATGATCAACTACAGTAGTCACCGTTTTTTTTTACTTCATAAAAAGAAATTTCTAACCATACAAATACTAAGTGAAAATCACATGCCTTGCGTAGTTGTACATAGCAACTTCAAACGCTTGCAGTTTCTCTCTACTACTAGTTTATTCTCCATCCAGATTGGCTCCACCACTAAAACCTACATGGTTTGTAAAGCATTTTCATAATAAACGTTTTCTCCAAATTCATTTATGAAATATTAGCTAATTGCATGATTTGTCGTATGTGACCCAATGTCATAAATAAACAAATTAATAGATTCATACAAAAATAACGCTAATTCAATAAATCCATAGCTTGAGTACATCACAATGAGTCTTCTTCAAGATCGAATACTATAGTGTGTCATACAAATCAGCACACATGTAATCTCTGTTTCAAATTCTGATTAATCGATGTATGCGTTCAACTCAACAAAGTCATAGGAAACCAGCTACATTTTACAGTACTACTTAGTTAAATATAGAGCATTGAAAAATTGTATTTGTTTTTCTATGAAATCAAGCATTCATTGTAAAATCAAAAATCAATTGCCAATAGAATCCTAGATTAAATTCTATTCATCTCTCGATTTTGCAACTGAATTACTTCGACAGGAATTTCTGAAAAATTAACAAACACTTGTTTTTAGATTACAGAAGAGAGTTTACAGCTCAGTCGCTCATAATTCTCACTTATAGATAAAAGATTTTCGAACAAATTTTGAAATTATTGAAATTCTTAATACGTTCTCGTAATATTTTATAAGCATTGGAACAAACGATCATTCATCATACTTTTGCCGAACAATGAGATTTCTTTTAACGATCATGTTGAATATTTTTAGCGAAGGCTGTATAAAATACGGCAATCTATCGTCTTTTAATAAACTCTGTAGCCTATTCAATTGTTCTCCTAGAAATTAATATTCGCGTTGTCCTTTTTCACATGAAATTTAACTTGGATGGCTTTTCTTAAATCGCACTTTTGCAATTCATTAAAGAAATTTTCCATATGCGCTAGTTTTAACTTGTATATAATTCTGTACGAACTATTTTTAATGAGCTCACAGGTATTTTCTAAAAGTGTTTCATCGTGAATTTTCTGTACTAAACAAATAATTGAAAAGATCAACATAGATTTTTGTTTTATCGTAAAAATATTTTTTACTTTTATTGTCAAAATTATTCATAGGAAGAATAATTTTATCAGAATCAAAAGGAGAAATAGTTGGTAGATTGTCATACTTTGCATGACGATATGTTTCGTAGAATAAATACGACAGGTGAAGAAGATGACGTTAAATGTCATGATATCGATCAATTTGAGGTTGTCTAAATAAATTTTAGTGTTCCATACCTGATTCTGTTGAACGGCAGGTGATTTTATATTGAAAGAAATTCAACCAAATACACAGCAAAAACGACGTTATAAGAGAAAGGAGGCACCAAGAGACATGTCAAAGTAGTCACGAAGAACTAAAAGAAATTCAATGAGTTCATTTTTCGTCGACCTTCCGACGTCTCTTCGATTTCTGATAGGCAAAAGCAATTCGAAAAATGATTTTACTCATAGCTCTACATGTTCTTAGCTATGATCAGCGTCATAAGAAGAGATATAACATGTTTCCTCTTAAAATCCTCTTCAATTATCGTTCATACACACTAAAATAAACCATGTTGCACTGATGCGCCACTAAAAATGGTATCATCAAGTCTAAAGCGATCATGTGCCGTGCTATGTTTATCGCGTGATCTCCTTGGTAACTAGTCGTTCATTGTGGGGCTTCATCTATATATCTAAATATAGTCTACTCATTTGACATATATTTCTCGACTAATAATCGATAGTGACGGAAATGTCTCAGAGCATTCTAACCGACATCACACCAAATTGAAATGGCTAGATCTGAAAGTCTGAATGTAGTGATTTTGCCAAATAGGTATTACATCTTCAAATTGAACTGAAAAAGATGTCATCATTAACTTCTGAGATGAGAAGAGAAAATGCGCATAATATTAGATTTGAATCCTGTTTCAAGGATTTGTGGTACTATGCATTGCTAAGACCAGCGCATTGCAGGTTACTGAGTATATTACCCTATTAGTTTGGGATTATCAGATTTAAGCCGATGAAAAATCTGTTTTGTTCGACTTCCGAATCGAAAATTTGACAGCATGATAGTATACAGAAAATTAGAATAGTGAGAGGCACGTTATCTTTTGTACAGATAAAACTAAGCCTAACTTGGAGAAAGTATAATCATGGAGCAAAAATAATTCGTCTTGAAATTGTAAACGATCTAAAGCCGTTGAAAATTATCGACAATTGATCATGTAGACAAGTGTAGTTTGAATGCGTTTCCTATTTTGAAGTTGCTCTATTTATAATTAGTCGGCTTTGTTACTATTATCGTATCTAGTGATAGTCTTCAAATAAGAAAAATTTTAGATCGAAAATTTAACATCAGGATTTTTTTAAATCGACTGCACTCTCAGAGACAACTTATGAGAATGAAAATATCAAACATTTAAAAACTTGAACTGATCTGAACAAGAGCCCACTGATTTATATAGGCTTTTTACTGAAAAACTATGTATTATCTACAAGAGACATTTGTTTAAAGCTGACAGGAGTATCTAAATAAGTTTTCATATCAGTTGCCATCATCATAAATAGTTGCACATATGTATTTGTGCGGCAACGAAATCGTTACGTGATGTGACCAAAAACTTGTGATACTACGTAATTCAAACTTCCAGAAAACGTTTTCTCTAGTTTACTATTAGATATTTAACAGAAAAGAATTAGATCATAGAACATTTTCACCTATCATGAATCGATGCAAAAGAGAAAACCTTGATTTTTTACAATGGTTATACGAGAGAAAACAAATCCAATTCGTACACATCCACAGATAAACTTGGAACCTTCAGGATCATGATGAAATAGTACTTGTCATAAATGTTCTATTTGAACTTTATCTTGAACAACGAGTCGGAAAAACTTTTCTTTTTAGTATAATGTGAAAAACAGATGGTTGAGACGTACTGTGACATATCGGTCGAAAAGAAAGTGTCATCTTGCACTTTTCTTGGCTAATTACACTGCAAGCTGACCTTTGTTGTCGATATGTATTGGAAACGCTGTACTGATTTTGTAATCATACAATGATTTATCACTGAAAGAAAAAAAGTGTAGCATTCTGCGATGGTATGACAACTAACGACAGAAATTCTATTGGATATAGAACATGTCAGTATTATACCTAGGAAAGTTTCATTTTGCAAATCAAAACAAATTTAAGCTATTAGATGATTACTCTTGAAATGCTACAATTAAGATATTATCTGATATGTTACTTTGATTGAATTTTTCAAGAAAATTAGATGACACTAGTTTTATTTATATTTTTCTTAGATAATGAAATATTTTGAGAATCATTGTAAAATATGTCGGATTTCGATTATTACAATATTTGAATGTTTATTTAGATTTAAAAATGAAACACCTATAAATTATTATTCATTGTATAAAATTCGATTTCGATGTTGATTTTATTCAAAGTTATGTTCCACTTTATTTGTTCCATTGGTCGTTTCTTCCGTAAAATATTTCAATTTATTGTTGGAAGACGTCATGAAGAACTGGCATCATCTATATCGAAGACTGAACCTGTAACTCTCGAACATATTCGAATTATAGGAGAAATGGAAAATGATATCAGTCGTCCTTATCAATCATTTGCCACAGCTCCGAAAGTAAATCATTCAGTAGTTGTATAACATTGGTGATTGCTGTTTTTCGTATCGATTAGATACCACAACCAGAATGGAATTCTTGGGGTGCTGAAGATATATTTCGTCAAAAGCAAAATTTAAATAACTCACCAGGGGCTAATAGCAACGAAGAACATATCGATTATTTCAGTGATATTGCAGCAACTATTAGAAAAACGCCTAAAGTATTGATTGACAAGCATTACATTTCTGAAAACTATTTTTACAAATCATATTTAGATTGTACTAAAAAAACGTATGAATGATAATGGTGATCATATGAGTTTAGACGATCAACGTCAAAACCGATTGCAGATGACCAATGATGAACTAATTAATTTTGTAAGTACATAAATTGATTTTATTGCGTATAAATATGGGTTTGTCATCGATCTTCTTTTTTTGTTTCAAGCAACCCGGTCTCAATGAATGGCAGGAAGCTGATGGAAATTCTTTGACGACAGAACATGGTGTCTGGAACGACAATGAAGATTTTAATGAACTTTCACTGGAAGCAAACGAAGCTATACGAGGTGAGAACATAAAGTAACTTAAATGAAATTCTATATCTTTACTTAATATGAAATAGAAACTCGTCGTATTGAACGTGAAAGAAAAATACGTGAACATCAACAACGGAAGCTTGAAAAAGAAGCATCAAGAACATTAACACATAAACGTGATGATTTATCATAATTCTTTTCCTTTTTCTTTCTTTTTTATTCATTGTATTTACTATTCTATGTTGATTGTTAAATATAAGAATCTCAGAAACTAAATATTTATCTTCCCTAAGGATTGAATTTCAAAAGAAATAAACTTATTAAAATTCATATATCATGGTACGTATGTGCTCATTCTTTCAACTATTTGCTTCTTTTCCCTCTTTTATAGTATCAATTTAATTATTCTATGGATTTATCTCTATTCGGTAGCTTCTAATGTAACCGCATGTATGGGTACAATAGCATCCGATAGAATAATAACGAATTCATAGTTGAGCTCGATCGGCAATCACTATAAAAGCAACCACCAACAGCGGTTTCATGCTCTTTTCTTCTTCTATGCTCGTGCGATGTAATGTGCAAGCGTCGTGTTCAAGTAGTCTTTTATAAGAATCGTCTGTCTATTACTGCAGAGCCTAGCACATTACTTGATACTCCTAGTCCTAACCAATAAATCGATAGAACACAAGAATATTTTTGATTGCTTCGCTAGTAAAAGAAAGACAGATTACGTTCCGCTGTTTCCCTCTTTCTTCTCTCGCTCTCTCTGTGGTGCTCTCGATCTCTATCTTTCTCTATTTCATTTCTTTTCCTTATAAGATAAAACAGCACGCGCGTTTTCTATACGAAAGCAGCACTTTTTTTTATTAGAAATATATAATAAAGTCTTGTTTATTTGCACATATATTACATCTTATGTGTATATTTATATTTAATATATAACTCTAGAAAACATCTATACAAGGATTTTTTATGGATTGACAGATAGACAAACAAAGATAATCTTTTCGAACGCAACGAGCAAATCATTTTTATCTCCTAGAATAACATTAGTGCTCATTGAGTAAGTACATCTTAATTGAAATGTTTGAATAAAAAACTAGGCATCTTGTCTTCTTTTTTCTGCGTACTCAATCAAAATCATTTGCATAATCCAAGATCTCGAGTGAAGAAGAGAAGAAAAAAGAGAAGCATAATTATCATTCGATTGAAGTATACCGCTATTAGTTATAGTAAAGAAAAAATTCCTGATGACTAACGGAAAAAAATGTTTGATATGTGTAATAATGTATGTGCTTGTGTCCGATCAAGTCAAGTATTTCTTATATGTCGGTGCTTGATAGAAAAAAAAAATTACATACTGTTTCACGGAGTTACATATTGAAGTATTCAAGTTTTTATACTATTAAATAAGCTAGTTTATTTCGCGTTTCCGTTTCTCTTTCGCTGTCTCTCTTTCTTTTATCGGCTCACCACGGATTTTTGCATGGTGTATAATTGAAGAGGCTTTTAAATAAAAGAGGTAAGTAACCGGATTAGACCTTTATCAATGCTTCCATTATAATGTAATTAACAAATCAAATATGGAAGTGTCTAATTTTAATTGTCAGATGTTGTTGCTTTTTTTCCAAACGTAGGACAACGTGGTAAAAGGCAACATTGTAGTAGAACTCAATATTAATTTGCGTTTTTGCCCTTCTTTCACCATTTATAATAATAGCTGATGCAGGCTTAGTATGCCGTTTTTTTCCCCTATTTTAATCTTCATTTAGGCGTCAACCGTTGGTTAGAATACTATTGACGAACTATTTCAGAGTTATCGATTCTTAGACCTTCCTTCTTTTTCTTATTCTACTTCTTAACGATAAAAACTACTAGAGTCGTCTAGGTTTTAGTTACACTTGCTTGCTCAATCACGAATACGAAGAAAAACAACATTTGCCTAGAGTGAGTGAATCATCAAATGAAAGAGAAAAAACCCAGCCATTCGTTTCTTTTCTTTTTGCATACATACTTGCATATGGTGGGGTATGAAATATTGTTCCGTTTTTTACATATCGAACATAGGTAGTAGCGGTGCAGTGTGAAATTAAGAAAACGAAGTACAACATAGGTATACAGTCTAATAATAGATGATGCATGAATCTGAGGCACTTCTTTCTGATCGACATGATATGACAGGAGAAGCTTTTGTAAGAGTATATATGATTGATAATGCAGAACGAGAAAATCTTTTTGTTTTCCTATTCTAGCGTACCAATAGAAACGGTTCAGCTGAGGAAATTCCATCCATGACAACAAAACATCAAGAACGTATTAGTCACACTTTTGGTTCAGAATGTAAGTTTGTGTGTTTTTCCTGAAATTGTCGTGATTGTTTTGTTGAATTCTATTCTATTTATCTATTATTATTATTATTTGTCAGTAAATGCATCGAATGCTACGAGAAATTATCCATGTAATTAAGTTCTTTTTGTCACTTAATGCTTGACTAATTAACTTAGTAATTATGCTGAAAAAAATACTTTTATCGATTTGTTTTTCTACTAGACGATATACGCAATACACAAGAAGGACTTGGTACATGTGGATGGATTCTTGTCGCATTATCTTACATAATATGTCTTTTAACATTTCCTTTTTCACTTTGTGTTACAGTCAAAGTAAGAGTTCTAAATCGGAAAGAAAATTACTCTACCAAAAAGAACCATACTAGGTTGTACAAGAATACGAAAGAGCAGTTATTATGCGTCTGGGTCGAATCCTATCTGGTAAGGCATTTAAAAATAGAAAATAATCAATTTCATACCATTATCGGTTTTGTTTTCTCTTTTCTTCGTTTCAAGGTGGTGCCAAAGGTCCTGGTCTATTTTTTGTTTTGCCTTGTGTTGATTCAATAATTAAAGTTGATCTACGAACAGGTGTGTAATTGAAAATCTAAACTTGAATGATTTAACTTATTGAAAATTCATGTTTCATGCAAAAAGATGAACATCTTCAATAATACAATTAATATCATCGTGTTACTTGAGAGATTATTGAGTAGAATAAATCATAAATTAATTATTTATTTTTTTTTAGTGACTTTCGATGTTCCTCCTCAAGAAATTCTTACAAGAGATTCTGTGGTATATGCATAGTCTAAGACAGTACGATTTCTAATGTAGTTTTATTTTTGTCTTTTCTATACAGACCGTATCCGTTGATGCTGTTGTTTATTTTCGAATATTTAATCCAATTATAAGTGTTACTAACGTTGAAAATTCAAGATACTCGACACAATTACTTGCTGCGACAACACTTCGAAATATTCTGTAAGTTTTCTTTCTCGCATGGAATCGAAAACGTGATGAAATATTGATTTGTATGCTATGATATAGAGGTACAAAATCATTACAAGAAATTTTATGTGATCGAGAAAATATTTCACATTCAATGCAAGTTCATCTTGATGAAGGAACAGATCCATGGGGTGTAAAAGTTGAACGTGTAGAAATGTTAGTTATGCTAAAAAAGCAAAGATATTGTTCCTTTTTTAAACACTTTCAATACTATTTTAGTAAAGATGTTCGTCTTCCTGTTAATATGCAACGTAGTATGGCTGCAGAAGCTGAAGGTTAGAATAGAAATTTTCGACTTTGAATCTTATCTACTTGAATTGAATATTGTTTTCTAGCTGCGCGAGAAGCACGTGCTAAAATAATTGCAGCTGAAGGTGAACAGAAAGCTTCACGATCTTTGAAAGTAATATATTTATATCGTTATAAAAATATATGAAATACAAAAACTCGTTTTGTTTTGTTTAGGAAGCTGCAGACGTGATTAACGAAAGTCCAATTGCATTACAACTACGCTATCTTCAAACGTTAACACATATATCAGCAGAGAAAAATTCTACCATTGTTTTTCCTATTCCTGGTATGAAGTTTATTTATGAATTTCATCATGCGTATTGTGGATTGTGTTTTATTTGGTTTTTTTTAGTCGAACTGTTAAGATTAATGAAAAATCGAAGTGACTTGCGTATAACCACTGGTTTGTAGAACCTAAATCTGTGATTGCTCATTTTAATAAACACGAAAAACCTTGAAAATAATTGATTCTTTATTTTTTATTATATCGATCGTATAGATATGACACTAAACCGAATCGTGCCCATTGAATAGCTATTGTTTTCGCAGTTTCTAATGTTGCATTTGTGGTTAATGTAGATGATGGGACTATCAGTTGTGCAGGATCGTCTTTAATTAATGTTAACATACGATTATCTCGTTCGTGATTGATATGTAACATAATGTCATCGATCAATTTAGGAAAATCATATTTGGTTTTATCTTTTGTATTTACAAGATAAAGCGATAGATTTGTTTTTGAAAGATTTGATGCTAGATTTTCTAGGCAATTGTTACGTATCATAGCGAGTACGGCATTTGAATTAAAATTAGTTGGATAATCCCGACGATGGTTACGTAGTTCTTCATCGATACCGGTACGAATAAAAAACAATGTTTTACTAAAACGATCTCGAACAATATCACTTAGCCATAGATCAAGTTCAGTGAAACGACAACGCGATAAAATAAGAAACATATCATAACGATTTATATCAATTAATTTACAATAGTCATCTTTAGATATGGACGGAGTTGCAACACCTGGCACATCCCATATGAAAACATTCTCGAATAGTTTGTAACATGTTGGCGTTACCGTTGTTTCAATGACACCAACGGGAGCATAGTCATCATGTTCAGAAGTTACATCTCTAATTAAATTACACAACGAACTTTTGCCGATTCCTGAGCGACCGAGTATGGCTATGTGATAGGGAGCACCAGGACCACGGTATTTAACTGCAGACATCGAGATATCTGAAATTGAAAGGAGGAATACATGAAAGACGTTTGTACGGACATGTATCGTTTGAAATTATAACATAATCAATATGACTTGGTTAAGTAGATTATTAATCATAGAGCAATGATAATTATGCCATATCTGAGACGAGTCTTCGACAACAAAACGTGATTGACACGAAAATCAATAGTACAGATGAATTAATCGGTGTCAGAATAGAATAAACAACAAGTTATTATCAACGTAATCTGCCCACTTATTACTCGACGGGAAATTTTTCAATTTAATAGAACTTTATTTCGGAACATATTACTTATGAACAGTTAGATAAAACAAAAAAAAATGAATATTTTTATAGAGTAGTCTTTTTTATCTATGACGATTTCATCATACAAACATTAATTTCCAGTTGAATCAACTATAATGTTTTTCTCAATGAGAATCATGAAACGATCAGAGCGATTCAGTATAAGCATCTTTTTTTTTATTCAATATTATAGATACAAGTTAATATTTTTAATGATGGCATTGACTGGTCAAAGTAATGATTTCAAGCAGGGTGAATGAAACAATCAACAACTGAGTATATACTGTGAATACTTTTTTTTCCTTGATACACACTCTTTTTTTCCTAAACGTCGAGTCAAGATAGTTCAGTGTCAGTTAAGCTTGAAATGTGACAGAACACCGTAACTGTGTACGCACGAAAAAAGACGAGTATCTACAGTATGTACAGTGGGTATGTTTGTTGTAAACGCATGATACTTAGGATATATCCTATGCATTCATAATGAAAAATCATAACTGATTGATTACTAATACACTGATGATACTGAACCATTACTAGTGTTAGTATATATTGAGACGATACGAAATAACTAACTAGTAAAAATATCTCAATAGGATAAGACGATCCAATCAATGTTCGATATAGATTGTTCATCAGGTCCAATCATGTTTTAATCTGCTGGGAAACTCTTCAGATAATAGATTTAGTAAATAAAAAAAATTCTTATGAGACATTTGATGACTATTTCTACTATGATGTTAGTTTTCGCTGAATCCATATTCTACGAGGCGTTTTCTATTAAAAAAATCAACTAGTACAAACCATTCAACTTCAACTATTTTACAAAGATCATACGTCCATTGTGAACAAACTTAAAAATAAGACAAGTAATTGAAGTTTGAAAAATAAATTAATCAAAAAATAGAAGAAAAGAAAATTTCAGCACCAGCAACATAAGAAAATCATCAGATTAATCATTGTCTTTGTTGTTCGTCTTGTATCATACGATTCGATGCACCAATAACAACATCAATAATTTTCAAAGCTGCTCGCTCCATTCGTATTAAAATTTTATAGAGCACCGCGTAACAGACAGCAAATGACAATGTTGATGCGATCGCTGTACCAACGTAGGGTATGAATCGAGCAAATTCTTCTGTTGAAACTCCTACAGCTTGCTTTTTTGCAAAATCTAACACGAATCCTCTTAAGGAATTCAAATATGGTAATGGAAATACTTCGTTTAATTCTTTTTCGATTGTTTGCATCGATATATTATAAACATTGGATAACTTTTGTAAATTGGCTTGATCTAATCCAAGTTGTTTCTTATAGAATTCAGCTTCACTCATAACAAGCGTTGCATCAAAGCCAAGTGAAAGAAATGGTACAGGTACAGCAGCAACAGCTGCCGATACTGATGCAATGATCCATATACGACGATGAAGTGCAGCTACTTTTGCTAATAAGATCTCTTTACACATAACTGACATGGATAAAATCATTGATTCACGTTTTAATGTTGGATAATCACGTAGTAATGTTTCATTTAGTTTTCCGAAATCAAAACGTAAACGATTTCTTAAATGACCAGATATAAGAAATACTTCAGCATCCGGCTCAACCGTACGAATATATTCAAGAGAATTGTTTCGAATACGTTGTAGAATTTCTTCTTCATTGTATGCACTCGGATGATCTTCATATTCATTGTGTAAATCGGAGTCAATATTGGTACGAACAAATAGAAATCGTTTACTATGCTTTTTAACTTCAGATGCAAGCCATAAATCATTTTCTTGATGTTATAAAAAGAAATGATTAATAGTTTTTTTATTCTTATCTACATTATTTCCTTTTCAATAAAGAATAATTACCAGTGAAACGTGTTCGACAAAGAATTAGAAAAAAATCATAGCGTTCGAATTGAACTTTCTCTAGATAACATGAATGAGGATAATTGGGTGTTCCAACACCTAGAGAACGTTTGTTTTTTATTATTTTTCTTTTTTGATTTCAGAAAATTAAGGAAAGAGAAATTCTAACCTGGTAAATCCCATATTTTTAAATTTGAAAAATCTGGATGTTCATATGGAGTCGGTTGATTTGTTGTTTCTACAACACCAACATTCGCAGCACCATCGTCTTCAGCTTCTAAGCCACGAAGACAATTGATGAATGTTGATTTGCCGACACCACTAAAAACGGTTTCATAAAATTCTAGAAATTAATGTGCAATTGTCTTCGTACCTTGAACCCACAACTGCAATGTCTAATGGATGCTGTTTCCAGGCATCTAATCGTTGAGAAAGATAATTATCTAAGCCATTGACACCATTTTTCTACATACATCATCGACACAGACAGAATAATGTAAAGAAAATGAAGATTAATTTAAACATACATACATGAATGAATTGTTCTGCTCCTTGTTTCTCTTCATCCGTTATATCAAGTAATTGAAAATGTCCACCGGTTGTTATCGATTCCACAACGGGTTCACGATAAAAAAATTCGTCGAAACCAGTAAAATTCATGTTTAATCTTGAAAAAAAAAACAAATATATTCTTTGAAGTAGATGTTACATCGTACGTATGATCATAATTAACATTGATTTTCTACATCATAGAAAAATTATTCCATCCTTTGAATTCATATAAAAATCAAAAGATAGAAAATTTTTCCTTTCATAAGAAAACACCATTCTTTTTTATTGAAACACAGTATGTATACATTGACGAATATAGGATTAACCAAGTACTGAACGAACAGAAAGCAATAAGATTATAAAGGTCATATTACAAACTAAAAAATTATGACTTTAATTATATGGGTTCATCATCTTCATCATCACTAATACTGCTTTCTGCTACAATATCAATCAATTTTAACGCTGCCGTTTCCATAACATTTAATAAATTTCTTAGTACCGATAGAATTATTGAAAATGAAACAGTTGCACAAATGACTGAACCGACATAGGGTACATATCGAAGAACTTCTTCCGTCGCAGTACCTACTGCTTGTCTTTTCACTAATGATACAACAAAATCGGGTACAGCTGTAAAAAAATGCGCCGGTAAAAGTTTTTGTAATTCGTCTTTGATGATATACAATGGTATATGATGGATTCGAGCCATACGTTCTAAAGATTCATCATCTAAACCCAATTGTTTTTTGTAAAATATCACACAACCAACTGTTAATGAAAAGTCAAACATAACACTTAAACCAGGTATTGGTGGAGTTGCAACAGCCGCACTAACAGCAGCCGCCACCCATGTTTGGCCACGTAACACATCAACTTTAGCTTTAATAACTTCTTTACAATTAGTTGACATAGATAAAATCATAGCATGACGTTTCAAGCCAGGATAATCCCGTAGAAGAGCTGAACACATATTAGGAAAATCAAATCTATGAAAACACCCAATATTCGTTTTTCTTTCGATGTGACTTAAAATTAAAAAATGCATGTCTTTACCGAGAAGTGTAACTAATTCGACCACTGATCAAAAACACATTTGCAGCGTCGTCAACTGTTCGAACATGTAAAAGACAATTTTCACGAATTCTATCAAGTATCATTGTTTCATTATACACTTTTGGATGATCGATTTTTTCATTGTACAAATCTTGATCAATGTTCGTTCGAATAAAGAAAAAACGTTTACCAATATTTTTTATTTCATTTGCAAGCCATAGATCATTTTCAGTGAAACGTGTACGTGAAATAATTAAAACTGAAATAATATCTTTCATGAAATGATTGAAAACAAAAATGTGAATACAAACAGAAATCATATCGAGATAAATTAACTTGATTTAAATATGTTGACTTTTTGAATTCCAATGTACCAACACCTATGAGTAATAGAAAACATAAAATATAGTCTAATACCAATGTGAATGGACGAGTGAACCTGGTAGATCGTAGAAAACCAGATTTGGATAACTAGGATGAGAATATGACTGAATGATTCGTGTTGTTTCAACAACTCCGACTTTTGCCGCACCTTCATCCTCTAAAATAGGATTGAGATAAGTAATTTTTATTTATTGATGAAACTGTTCGAGAATTCGTATTTCTCATTGAACGACAAGACAATAGATAAATCTCTAAAGTGAAACATCTATCGTACATTTTTAAATTGAAATAGAATCAGTACTGTTAGAAAACGTATTGGATTGTAAATATTTAGAATGAATTAGGACTTGTGATATTTTCAAAAGTTATTTATATTTTAATGTTTCTAAATACTACATAACATTTAATTCGAATATGAGAAAGTGATTCGACAAATTTTACCTAAATTTTATAATTCATTTTTATCTATTCGAACTAAATTTATCTGTACTAAAAATGATATAAACTCACAATAGTATACTTCTAACGAGAATATTTAATAGATACCTGCTCGAAGATTACGTAGGGTATTGATGAGAGTTGACTTTCCCTATTGAATGAAAAGAATATTTGTTAATTTTATTCTCAAACCATAATCTATCATTGATGTTAGAAGAAAATATCAAACAGATACTTGCTGATCCTGAATCACCCGTAATGGCAATATTCAGTGGACTAAAATGATTGAAATCGTACTATGAAAGATTAAAATTCGATGAAATAAAACTCAACCAACCATTTCCTCCATGCATCTAATCGTTCAGCAAGAAAACCTTCAATACCACGTATTCCGTTCTCATTTAAATATTTCTGTGCTGCAATTTTATCATCGTCTGATAAATCTACCATTTCAACATCAAGTGATTGTGCATTATTAGTAATTGCCATTGCTAGTTTTTTTCAATGATTCAGTTAATCATCTACAATAATAATGACTCATCGATGATACATTTTCTTTATTTATTTTTCTCTTTCTACACAAATGAGATGAAAGACAAAAATACAATGCATTATATACAATAAAAAAAAAATAATAATATATATTCTATCTATATATTTGTATATATGGTTTAGAATCCATTATTATCTGACATAGTTGTTTGATTTTGATGAATACTTGTGCTATGAGTATCATAAGTATTGACGTGTTCGCTATGTTCAGTCATTGTAACATCGTTTTCATCATGAGTTTGACTAGGATTTGTTTGTTCTTGTGAACAACTAAAAAATAAACGAATGAGAAATGGAATTTTAAATAAATCCTGTATATTGTTTATTTGTTTTCAACTTACGTGAGATGTGACTTTTTTCGTTCTTCTAATTTTTTAGCAAAAAGAGCTGGTCGAAGCGATGCTGTTTGTGAACAATTATTTACTTTATAAATACCAATAAGATAATCAGCAAGGGTAAACATATTTTCACGTAATGAAATAACAATAAATTGTGCCTTGAAAAAGAAAATAATTGATAAACTTATTGTTGCCATAAATTCTCAACGACTTACATTTTTTGTACGTTCTTTAATAAAACGACCTACAATAGAAACATTTTTAAAATCGAGTGCAGCATCTATTTCATCCATAACGTAAATAGGTGTTGGACGAAATGTATGTAAAGCAAAGACAAATGCTAATGAACTTAATGTTTTTTCGCCACCTGATAAATTACATATACGTTTCCACGATTTCTTTGGCGGTCGAATACTATTCGTAAGAAAATGAAATAGTTAGACATTGAAATGAAATGATATACACATATTCCTGTACCTTAACTCTACACCATCAACAAATGGATCATTACTAGAACAAAATTCTAATTCAGCATCGCCACCATCTGTTATTGTTCGATAAATATGTTTTAATGTGCGTGATATTTGATCGAAACCAGCTCGAAATTCTGTTTGTCGTTGTTCATTAAAACGATCACGTTTCGCTCGTATATGATCTCGACGTGTTTCAAGTTCCATGAGATCTTTTTGTCTCATATTTAAATTACGAACCTAAGAAGAAATATTTCAATGAAGAAAAACAAAGCATGTTCCAATAAGTGTGAATCTTACAGCACGACGATGTTCACCGATGGCAGTTAAATTGCAATGTGTTTGTTTTAATTCATTTTCACGCTCTAATGTTGCTGCGACTAAATCTTTCATTGTATAAACATCAAGATCAGCACGATCATATTTTTGAATAGGAACTTCTTTAAGATAGTTTTTCGATGCACTATCATCCATTGTATCTTCTTCATCATCAATAACATGAGATAAACGTAATCCATTTATCTAATTCAGAAAACAATATTGAATTTAACTCAACGAAAATATTTTCATAGTCAAGAATATTTTATGAATTATCTAATCAGACTAACTTTATACATTATGAGCTGGATCAGATTTAAGAAGGTGTAGCAACTTGACCTACTAAGTTCGAAGTCATACTTATTCTGAAAGTGGTCAAGTCTTAAAGATTTTCATCGTTTTCTAAATCATGATTATTAAATATAAAAAACTCAATGAGCTTGTCATGGTGTAGAACTTTTCCTATTCATATTGTACACAATATACACTTTTTGAAAAATGTACACTTTGAAAAGATTTTGTTAAAATTTTTGGTAGTCAAATAGAGACCTGTAAGAAATTTCGAACCCTGATTCTAACTCCGACGGAGTTTGAGTCGAAAAACGAAAATTTTCGGGCATAACCAGAGTCAAGTTTCTTTTATCTGGGCGGAAACGTTTTGCTTAAGACAATATGCGTTGTAAATACTATGAGTTAGTTTCACAGAAAAAAAGAAGAATATTTTAGATGTAGTATCCGAAAGAGCAAGTACACAAAGCAATATCGTTAATCTAGAAATATTTCAGCGTCATCCGAACTACTGTAACTTTCTTCATCATCATCAAACTTTGATTGCTTAGACGTAGTACATGTCGAAACTCCAAATAAAATCAATTATTGAAGTTCATTTCTTCTCAAATACTTATTACTCTAACACACTCTTCCATTTTCAAGCACTCTAAATCTCAAGAAATTTCAAATCAATTTTTTCATGATTCTTTCATCTTCTGTCTCGTCTTTATCTATCTATTTTGTGTCTCTTCGAAATTTAAATAAATCAGAGGTCAACTTTTTTTACAAAGTACAATTTCGGAGTTTTTCGAAGTTTGAGTCAGAAAATAAAAATTCTCGGAATCAGGTTTCAGAACGAAAAATTGACTACGCAAGACCCTATAATCAAGATAGATTCTCTCTATAAGCTAAAGTCCAGATCAATTTTAGTTCACGAAACATCGTAGAATTTGCTACAGCTCATAGAACTCTCATGTTCGATGTATATGGAAACACATAATGCATGACATAAGTCTTAATTAGGTAGGAAGCTTTGCTTTTGTTGAAATAAATAGATAAGAGTATTGAAAATACTTTCATAGACAGATTCTTAATATCTGGCATTCACTCGCGGATTGTATTGACGATATTTTACCTCGACATCTATGACGCTTATTTCATGTCGACATTGGGCTAATTCTTTTTGTGAAGCTTCATATTCATGTTTTAAGTGAATGATTTCTTTTTCAATATCGGCTACTTCAGCTTCGGTAATTCGTATTGTTTCACGTAATTCGGTCATATTTGTTTTATTAGTTTCAAGATCATTCTAAAATAAAATTTGGGAATTGATCGTTGTTTTATCTCTTCAAATTTTCTTCTAGCTCACTTCGAGTTGTGTTTTCTTTTCATCACCAGTTTTTGCTAATTCTTCAAGTTTTTCTAAACGTGCATGAAGATCAGCACGTTTCTTTTGTATTTGATCAATGGCTGTTTGATTTGATTTCAATTTATCTTGACTTTTTTTCAAATTACTAAATAAATCAAAGACGATAATAAAAATCTTTGTTTGTGTTCGGAATACATGATGCTTTACTTACCGTCGAGCATTGGTTATTTCAACATTGGCTGTGTCGATTGTATTCTGTAATTTTTTCACTTGACTTATTGCATTATCAAGATCCGTTTGTGGTTTAGCAAGAGCAAGTTTATTATGATCATTTATACGTTTAGTCACACTGTGAGAAATAAAAATGAATTCATATGACAAAAAGAAAACAATACGAAACTTACATATCGATTGCAGCTTTCAATTCTTCAAGTTGATTGTTAGCCGCATCGTATTCTACATAGAAAAATACATACAATATGCTAAAATAGAATTCGATAAAGTTTTGATACCTTTTTTTGTCTGTTGCAATTCTTCATCATATTTTTCACGATCTTTAGCTGACACGGTTTTCGATTCAACAAGTTTTTGTTGTTTTTCAACAGATGCTTTTAATGTTTCAACATGATTTGGTAGATTCTATGATTGCATAGACATATATACATGTATGAAGACATTGATAGGAAAATTATTGTTTTTACTTTAAGATCATTTTTTATTTGTGTTTGAATGCGTTTTTCATCAGCTAATTTTTGTTTCAATTGTTTTTCTTCTGTTGTCAATTGAAAGCGTTGTTGTTCGAGTTCTGTTAATTTTTCTCCATCCTAAACAAAGATTTTTTATTATTCCAGAGAAAACATAACATAATTTTATTTCATAACGTTGTCGAACCTCTTTCACACTTTTTTCCAGTTGATTTTTTCTAGCTGGATCAATATTAATACTTTGTCGTGAATTTCGATTACCCGCAGTTTTTAAAGTCATTTTCCCACGAATTTGAAACGAACCACCACCAGACATCGTACCAGATTGTTCGATTATCTCACCTTTAAGTGTAACAACACGATAACGTGTGTGACCACCAAAGGCAACTTTTTGTGCATCATCAATATTATCAACAACGAGTGTATCACGAAGAGCATAGTAGAATGTATTTCTATAAACTGGATCGTTGATGTCAATTAAATCAAATAGACGATGTGTATTTGGTGCTAATTGTGGTACATCGAAACGACGACTAGCTTGTTGAGCATGTCTGAGCATTTTATCCATACAGATAAAACTGCCCGTACCTTGTTTATGTTCTTTGAGAAGATTCTTCGCACATTCACCACTTTTAACATCATCAACAACATAATAATCAAGATAACCACCAGCAGCTGTTGAAATAGCAACGTCATATTTACTATCGATACTCGCTGAAAATAGAAGAAGAATTTGATTGATAAAGATCAGTAGAATTCAACGAAAGAGGAAGAAACATGTTGGTTTTAATCTACAACTGTAATCCGATTCATTTCTATGTACAAGATTATCGAATACTTGTCCTTTAGTTATAACTCGAAGGAAGAGAAACCATAGAAGAAAAAAACAGAATCTTTTCGGGCAGCTACTTGTAGTTAAACCTCAAGGTTTCGTGAAAAGGAAACAATTTATATCGTGGTCTCTATGAATAGGTAAATTACTTTTCACTTGAATATTTTATATTTGTTTCATTTTTAATAACTTGTATAGAGATATTAGATAGTATATTTCATAATGTTTGTACGGAAGATCATTTGAAGTTTTCCTGAACAACTTTCTTCAAACACTTTTGGTGATGAAAGTGGATAGAATCTGCAAATATGAAGATAACCTAGCATACCATGAATACATGGGTGAAATGCATAATGACATTTTCTTAGTTCTTTATTTTATTTTCGTTCTAATCGAGCATACATGAGAAAGTAATTTGAGAATTTCTGCTCTATGAATTAAAATAGAAGTGTCTTCCTTTTTCTCTACATAGTAATAATTTCGATAATGGTTTGTTCGTCTTGTCGAACGCAAAAGAATTCGATCCTACACAAATATGAAGAAAAACATGCAATTTTTAATTCGATCAAGTTGGATTTTCCGAGAGAACATTAGATTGCACTCGATGAAAATCTTCTGTTGTGACCAATCACAAAACATTCTTTTGTGACATTCAGAACGTTACCAAGAATCATTATAAATTGAATTTATCGTTATGAACAATAAAAATTAGACTATTTTGATTCATTATTAGCTATTCGATGGCATGAATACTTGAATAGAACAACTACTCAAGAATCTCCAAGTATTTCACATTCGATTTATTAGATAGAATATGCCATGGAATCTGATGCAAGAAATTTACTTATAGACTTGACTGAGAATTCAAGATAACAACAGTTCTTCTTGTTTCCTTCAAAAATAATCCTCTCAACATATAACATTCGTAGATTTATACGATCTATTCTCTCAAAATCCTACATGTTTCACTAGAAGATATCCATGGATATTCAATGAGTTGTCTTAGAAATTTTTACTTCTACTAAGAAAAACATCTATTATTTCGATGAAACGATTGCAAATCATAATATGAGTATTCGATAGGAACACACTATCTCCACCTCTTTTCATTGGATTCAAACATGATAAATATTTGCCGATGAACTCTAGATTATCTTACCAAGAGCACCCAATCTTTGATGAAATCCTTGTAATTTGCCTTGTTGTTTTTGTCCAAGAAGAAAATTTAATGTTCTATCACGACTTTGTGTCGTTTGCATTTGTGAATTCATATTGTTAAGTTCAAGTTGGTTTTGTCGAAAACGCTTGTCGACAATTACATATTCTTCGTCGATATCTTTCAATAATTTTCCTTTTTCTTGATGTAATTTTTCTGTATGAACGACTTGTTGATCGATATCATTGAATTTGTCTTGTTTTACACTAAGTTCTTTTTGTTTATTTTCATAATCATTCTTCATTTCATTCAATGTATTTTTATGTCTTTCTTCTTCACTTAATAATAACTGTAAACGATTTTGTGCAAGTTCATAGTCTTTTTTCGTATTTGCGTATTTGTCTTGTTTAAAACGATTACAATCATTAGTTTTGTCTGTTAATTCTTTTCTCCATTGTTCAGTTTGTGGCAATAGATCTTGCTTTAATTTATTCAATTCAGTTTCATACTTTGCTTGTTCTTTTTCAGCAAGTTTTAGATCTTCTTCTGCTTCATTGATTTCTTTGGCTTTTTCCTCAGGTATGTTTTCCCATGTTTGAACTTTGGTTAGTTCTTGTTCATTTTGTTTTTCATATTTTTTTTCTTGTTCAAAACTTGTTTTTATTTCATGACGTATAGTACCATCTTCAGTTTCATAATCAACTAGAGATTTTTTTACTTTTGTTAAATCATTGTTATTTTTATCATACGTTTTTTGTAAACGATTTAATTCCTCTTGACTTTGTTTACATAATTGTTTTTTTGATATGCATTGTTCATTAGATTCTTTCATTTTTTCTTCGCGATCAGTATATTTAACTGTTAATGCTATTTCTTGATCACCTAATTCAAAGCGTTTCAATTGTAACATTTTTGATTTAGCCAATTTATAATCATTATCACATTTGATAAAATCCAATGCTTGTTGATAAGGACCATCTAATTGTTGAACCTCATTTTGTGCAGCTTTAACACGATTTTTCTATGAAAATATAAAGTTTGGGTATAATTTTTAAACACACATGTATTTTACTGATTAAAAATAAACATATGTACCTTTTCTGCCCACATGGCACTCAATTCTTCAACTTTAAGATTGAGTAATTCTAATGGCTTCTTGAAACGTTCGGTACCAATAATATCTTCGAGATATTCAAGAAAACCTTGCTCATGTTCATTGGCTGCAATAGGTTTCATCATAGCTATTGATTCGACGTCACCCTATCAAAGAAATAAAAATCAATTGTAAAAGTAAATGCAAAAATCTTGATGGCAAATGAAATTCAATGAAACGAGAACAATAATTTCTTTTGTTTCGTTCATACAAAGCATTGCTATCTCAACGTATAGGTCTCCGAATCCGATCATTTCATTTGCTAGTTATGAAGCATAATCATGAAAGTACTTTGTAGTTTCACTACACTGAAATCGTGAAGTTACTTGTTATAACTTCGTACACACTGAGAGAATACAAAGAACTAAACAAGATGAATTAATTCCATGTGATACATGATTTTTTAAGTCAAGTCTAATAATGCCTGCATTAGAGAAAAATAATGAATTCGGGAAAAGTTCACTTTGTACATGTTGTGAAGTTTTCTATGGACGGAAAAGTGGAATGTTCAAGACGACATTTTATTTGAAATGTTTTTCTAGTCAAATAGACATATAACTATCATCCGAAAAGAAACACCGTTCATGCATGTTGCCGTTTAGAAAAAAATTCCAGTGGATCAACACTATCGTACATTGAATCAATGTGTTTTTAATGAAAATGATTTGCAACACATTTTGAAAGTTTGTTTCAATAAGTTTGTAGAACATACTTGAAGAATTAAATAACGACTATGGTCAAGATCAACGCCATATTCACGTAGTAAATTTGTTACATCTTTTAATGAAACTTGCTTTTCATTTATTTTATAATGACTTGAATTGTCAGGAAATGCAATACGTGTGATTGAAAAGCGTATCTTTTCTTTTTCACCTTCAATGGCTATAGCTTCGAAATGTACAGTTACAGAACAACTTTTTACATTTGGACATTCAGCACTATTGTGTAACAGTGTACTTAATTTAGCACCACGCATTTTTGATGCACGATGTCCAATGACAAATAATAGTGAATCGATGACATTACTTTTACCTATGTACGAGAAATTAATATTTGATATGATTGATCATACGAATACATACCACTTCCATTAGGTCCAATAATACACGTAAAATGCTAGACAATGAAATGGATAATGATGAGAAAACAAAATTTACATATATTATTATTTTACTTCATCGAACTGATCAAGATTAATACGACCAGCAAATGATTTGAAATTATTTATTTCGATTTTCGTGATCACGAGACGATATTTAGGCGTGAGAAGAGCTTGGATATGTTCAGGTAATGGTGGTAATTCCAATGTATCAATATCGATTTCTAAAATAAATGATGATGATTTTATCTTCCATTCTGAGATTATAAAATGGGTGTCAACCAAAATACCTTGTTCAGCTGCTTCATCGTCTTCTGCTGGATTAGTCATGAGAATTAAAGACTTTTGAAATCCAAAAGACTGAACTTTGATTGACAATTAGTGATTGACAAATACCGGATGACAGAAATAATAGGAAAGTTAAAAAAAACGAACAAAAACGAAACGCAAGTTAGCCGACAGCCAATCGCTTCAGAATTCTCTGTGCTTGATGACCAATCCAAAAAGTATTTCATACGATACTGGCGACATAGATGGCACTGAATGAATATAACGATCATTTCGATGAACCATGACATGTTGTCACAATCTGATGTGTGCTGTTGATTCCCGTGAAGAAAATAAGAGACAAGATGTTATTATTTCGTATTCCACGATGTCTTTTTACTCTCTCAATTACGATCAAAGAACTTCCTAGGATACACATTTTCGATTAATACTTCCTAATACGATACGAAGCATGCATTGCATTTATCTATTCCTTCGCTAGTTTTCTCGTTTCCTCTTTGTCTCGACGTGCGCATTGTGAATCTTCATTTTGCGTCGAGTTCATTTCAAGAATGGAAAGTCAGAAAATGCTAGTTGAACAAAAAGTAAGCTTCAAGTATCGAGATCCAGTAGACATCTTCTTTCAAAATTTCTTCTTACTTACTTCTTTCTTCTCCTAATGGTATCCGAAAATTATGATTGTTCGGAACCTTTGTCATCTCTTGATTTTGAAATAATTAAATTGAAAATGAAAACAGTAATTAGGTACCACTCTATCACCAATGCTAGGCCAAGTAGTTGGCAAGAATGCTCCGTCTTTGATTGGAAAGTCACCCGAGCATAGTTCTGATGCGTTAAAACTATTAAAATGTAATTCTTCGACCGACTATTCGTTTTTTATAGGAAATGTATAGTTCATTAATTCAAAGCTAGTTCTTCGCACTACACTTAGTAGTCGAGAATGGCGAACAAATAAATAAATGCGAATATAATACATCGGGAATATGAATCACAAGTGTAATTCACAATGAAGTAAAGTCTATCTGCTCGATAGTTCAAAATTAATCATTACTTGTTCTGCACTCTGACACGTCATTATAGTAGTATCCACTTATACATTTTGATCTTCACACTGATACATGTTGCATAAAGGTATCAATCAGATGAAATATATACATTAGGCCTCATCTGTTTGAAGAGGCGACCGATTTTGATGATAATAGTAGATAAACCTATCTTTTCTCTATTAATAATGTTTTAATTAAAATTTAATTTTGCACAAACAAGAAAGTCGAGAATTCGATTCGATTCATGTTTAATCTCTCATGACTAATAGATAACGCAAGTCCTACTATGCACTACTCTTTGATCTTGTTTTCTCTGCTAAGTATTTTCATCTGTTTTTAATTCCTAACTTTTTCTCTTCGAAAATTGACAGTTTAATTTAGTGATATTGATAGTTAGATCTCATTCATCACTCGAAATTAAATCCATCGAATACATTAGATGTATATCTTTGAAAAAAAGACAATTTGACGAACATATAATTTAACACACAAGTAAAGTCAAAATCAACTCTCTGTCGATGCATTGAACCATATAATTTTTACAGCATACACACGTAACATTGAAGGTGAAGGATATGGAGGAGGTCGAGGTTGATCGCGATTACTAGCTAGAGTTTCCCAACGCAATACATAGCGAGTATCGGTAACATTGTTGTGCCCAGAATCTTCGAGTATATGAACTCCTAGACCTGGAAAAGTACCTTCCACTCGAAGGAGTGACGGTGGTATAGTTTCTCGTTGAATTGTACCGATAGCACTCAAATTTTTCGGGTCAATTGACCATGTACCATTACCAAATTTAACATGCCTGAATGTTTGCGTAATATTTCCATCATTTTCTTTTGTTACTCGACCGAGTGATATAGCGAAATTTAATGAACCACCACCACCAAAATCCCAGTGCCATGGCCAATTCGTAGTCTGATATTTTTTCCATGTGCCGTTTTCGAGACGTGCCGTCCATGGTTGTGTATAATTATTAACATCGTTCTTATGGTAGCTAATTGTGACGCGTCCTTGTTTGTCAAAGCCAACTTTAGTGTTACCATTGATGATGCCACCCTTCTGTGGTACAGGATCAACGATCTCACAAGTTTCCAATTTTATCGGTAATACTAACGGACGGCCAGCGCCAGTCTCCCATGATACCAAATCCTTGCTACGTGCATAGCTAAGATCATGATTTGTAGAAGCATCGGGTGATTCACGCCAAACCCAAGCTAAATGAAAGTAACCATCCGAACCTTTAATTGGTCCATCGAAATATGCATTACGTTTGCCTTCACCATCAGTTAATGGTTTATCCAATAAACGTTTCCATTCTTTTGTCTTTAAATTGTAAACATTGTAAATTTGATTACCATTGCCACTCATTCCGGAGCGATACGTAAAGATGAATTCATTTCCTGGTCCACGCATAAAAATGGGATAGGTAGTGCGGTTCTCGTCGGTACCAATCATTCTATCCAATCGTTCAAATGTAGATGCATTTAATGGTTGCTGAGAACGAAAATATATCAATGGTACTACATGCATATTTCCACTCAAGTGTAAATATCCATCATCATCGATTGCCATTGCAATATAATTATGACTATCCCAGTTGGTGATTATTGGTAACTTGTTGATAGTCCATTTGCGCTCATTTACATTACGTTGCGCGATAGTCATTTGACGTTGATTATCGTAATATGCTATATACTGATAGGGAAGTTGTGTTAATAAAACAAAATTAACAGGATGCGCAGCCCATACTGGAGCTATGTCAAGTGTATCGACCACTATTGCATGTTCGGTTTTATTATCAGTCAATACTGATGCAACAGGTAATGTCAATACACTCAGAATGATTAAAACAACCATAAACATGCTGTCAAGTAAACAAACTACTAGGTGCCAAGACTAGTTTTCCTGCCGACAGTCAATCAACTATTACCAATGTGTTTTGTACTATACTACTCTGAAAGAAAAAAAGGAATTTTGCAAAACCTTTTCAAGGGTTCTGCTATTGAGTAAAAAAAGTTCTGACCATAAAAAAGTTTCGTGAAAAACTAACGAAACCATGTAGAATTTCTCCCAAAAAACTTGCTCAGTCTCAAAGACAGGATTCTGTACAATAATTTTTTCTTATCAAGTCAGCATGAAATTTCACAGACGAGATTATACACTGAGAGCTGGAATTACAATGCCATGTATGGCATTACAATTCCTTCTCACGACAAAATATCTTTCAAAGAAGGACCTCTGAGCTTTTTCGCTGTCTATTAACAAGCACATATACCAAGTCGCAACAATTATGCGACATTCTGGAAAAAACCAGCAGTACTTGAGCCATGAAAATCACCAACGACGTTCAGTATACACTATTCGAACCCTACGAAGTCGTACAAACACACCAAAAACCATCAGTCCGAACAAAAAGCATTAAGTAGTTATGATTGCATCGAGAAAATCATATACCATTCATCAATGATGAAGATCAATCTAAGGTAATACATAAGAAAGTAGCTGTTTTTTTATTTTGCTCCTTAATAAAACACTCGAGGGGGCTCACATGATAGAATAAGGAAAATTAAGATATTTAAGCGCTAAGAAACAACATAAACAGTGGGTTTTATTATCCATCACCGCTACCTTCATAACAAGTATTAACTCGACTGGTACGGTGATAAGGAGAGTAAATAGAGATACCAAACTGAATCAAAAGGAGAAAAAAAATGGAAAAGAATTACGTGAAATGAAAACGAAGGAGTCTATAAATAGGAAACAAAAGAGAAGGAGAGGAGGAGAGAAAACAAAAGTAAGGCAGAACGATTCGCGCATTTCAAAGCGAAGATGAGAAAAATAAATAGGAGAACAATAAGTGATATCCAATTCTCGTATAACTTTAGTTCATTTAAAGAAATTATATCCATTTTAAGAGAAGTGATTTATGCTTTTCCATTAATTGTTCTACATGATTAACACGGAAAAACTTTCCAGGGTGATCCTTCTTTATTTTATGAAATTCATCCCACCTAAAAATATTACTATAGAAGAGTGAGCGACCATGATCTGTTGTACTTATACTTTTTAGTCTTCTTTGAATATAGCGGTCAACATATAGTTCAAACGAATCTTCGTTAGTTCAAGTGTATAAAATATGAGCTGAGACGGACGGATGGAGATGCACTAGTAGAAGATCGGCACGAAACGTCTGCTGTAATAATTGTAGATGTGATACCGACAGCAAGTAGAAGAAAGGATGTATCCATGCAAAACAAGGGAACGTATATGCGAAAAAAACATTACCTAAGTCCCTTAGTGGTTATAAAACGTTTTGCGCTTAACTACCTTAGCTTTACCAAGGACTTCTGAATGTTTTCAATACATCTATCAATCCTTAGTTTCAAGAACGGTTTGTTTATCGAAGCGAATCCTAGGTATTTAACTTCGTTTACTAATTTGATTTTCTGTCCATGCATTTCTATGTTTACTCCTTTTCCGAACATGTTGCAATAAGGTAAAACTCGCGTTGAAAATGCCAGTTTATTGACAGAAGCTTAAAACTTATCAATATTGAAATGTGATTGTTGTTTACAGAAAGGGGAAATACATTAGCAATTGAGTTTATAGATGGGAAGAAGCTTTAGCATTTTTTACTACCTTTTTGACTGAGACAACTTTGTTTTCGAAACTGATGCTTCTTTAATACAACTTTCCCAAATGTTTTCAAGATCGAGAAATCGGAATCTACGGATGAATCGGTAAAATTCTTCAGCACATATTCTTTGGTTATTATTCATATATTTTGTTGATATTGTCAAGATTTATTAAATCCATGTAGTAATTCAAAAAGGCCCCGAATGCTGGAAAAGATCGAACTCACGAATTTCGAAAAGCTATCTAATATATATTCGGATTTATCGTTACCGAAAACATGGTTGTGAGGCGGTATTGTTTTTTCTTTCAGTCTTCAATATTTGGGCTTTGTGGCATGATGTTCTCTCTTGTATGTTCTTTTTGGGACAGCGAAAGTTGTTTCGAAGCATGTGGAGTCGTGTAGAGTGCATTTATATCTGAATCTGGAATGATCTAGAACTATTACCAAGAAATCTATCACTTGAATTTTAACAAACAGAGAGCTCTTCGGGGTTACACATAGTTCCCCAGGAACCCTTGATAAATTCTGTAAAATTCTGCACAATCGTTCCCGTTCAGTATCATATAAGTTAGAAATTGAGTGGTTCCTTACTTTTCCTCAGAACCGTTGAGAGTTCTGATTTGCTGGTCAAAACCGTTTTGGATTCCTTGTCGTCGCACAAAACTATGAGTCAATTTTCTCGTATCATTCATGACTCAAAATGGTTCTGCAAAACCTTCAGAATTCAAAATAGTTCTGCCAAACTCTTTTCTGTCTTTCAGAGTAGTTGCTAGATAAAGATGTTTATTGAAGTAACTGTTGCTTTTTAGACTATTTAAAGTTCTGCTATAGCCTGTCTTTATCTTTCTTATCTCATTAGAAATCATGATAAAATGTTGACAATTCTTTTCTAGAAATCAACATCAAATTTTCAATGATAAGCAGAACTTCTTCTCTGTTTTGAACAACTAGAAAATATTTATGAATGACATTCGTCGTAGTCCGTTTAAGATTCTATCAAAAATTTGAATACTCATCATGAAGTTCATCTTCGTTCATCTTTCAAACTGAGAATCATCCGTATGAAAGAGAAATACAACGTTGTCATCTGATAACAGATCTCGCAAGTACATCACGTAAGACTGATCGCTTTCAAGAGTGTATTTGAATAAGTAAATATTACTTTCAACAGTCTTTTAATGAAAACTACGTTGAACACGTATTTCCTTGAACGATCGTGGACGATCAGTATTAATGAGTATAAGAATAACAAATGCCTTTATCACAAGACTACTTTACTTTCGACGTACATTTATATATATATATATATAAAGCATGTAGATATCCATCAACCGAGTAAGGATGAACTATCTCGACAATAGAAAATTATTACCATTGATAGTTCAATATTTGACACTTGAATTCGATATGACTGGATGAGCCGTGAATCGATGCTGTTCTCTGTCTACATATTTATGTGCAATTGGTGGTAGTGCTGACTCGAAACAACCATTTTATTCACATATGTCATGACATTCATCTATAGAATCTATTGATATCGAACTCGTATAAATATTCTGGCTGGTTTCTCATCATGCTGCTAGTCTGAGAACAAAGCCAAGCTATTTAGTTGCAATGCATTTTCTATCTTGTTGATCTTCTATGTTTTTTAAATTGTACTGCGTTGAACTCATTTGAAATTACGTATAATCTTTCTATACTAATACTTTTGTTTAACAACTACTTGTCACAATATCATGTATCGCACTGTAAAACATTTCATATCAAACTATAGACCAATAACACAATATTGTGTTTCTGTTAATCATAAAAAACCTATGACGTAATGTGCGTCAGTGTCACCGATCGGAACATCTGTTAGGATACCAGCGAGAACATCGCTCAAACAACATACAGACGTTTGCCAGGACTCTTCGACCCGCGTAACTATTGTTAAGTTGATATAATACACAGTAAACAGTTTTCTTTTAATAAAGAAAATATGCCATTTTGTTGATTCGTTTTGTTACTTAGTTTTACCTATAATCATGATTTAGTTTTCATTTCAGTTAGCATCTAACTATTGAAATATGCAACATCATATAAAACTACTGTTACAATCACGAATTTGGATTTAATTTAATGTACGAGAATTCATTTTCCGATTGTATCAAAGTAATACTAATTCTCCACCAGAGCTATCAATATTGCCTGACTTATTTGAGTATGATTATATATACTTTACAAATCGATAGAGGCTACACGAATTTTATTCAATAGTTTCTTACCTTATCAGATTAAGTATGAGTAAAAATAACAAAAACATTAATCAGCAGACATATATGCGACTACTCAAAACATCTACAGCATTCAACGCAAAAAATACCATAGAAACTTTTACTTTCTTCGTATTGATCAGCAAATTTTATAGTGATTTGACCATTAACTTTCATGAAAATAATGGGTTCGATTGCTTTCGTTAATATAA
>OENT01000559.1:58983-98364 GCA_900239685.1 Rotaria macrura
CTCTGTTACCTCTCATTGCAGAAATGAAGAGTGAACTGCTGATAAGTTACGTCATTTTGTTCGATGTCAGGTAGATAGTCTGAAAGCTAAACTTGTAGTTCGACTCCTGTTTCTTTTTTTTCCGAATCTAATTAACTGCATATCTTTACATTGATTGCCGCACTCATTTCAATCTTTGCGTTAAATTAGTACTAAAGCAGTGCGATAGTAGCAAATTCTTCAGAACAGTACAAAATCGATATATCGAGAGAGTAAAATACTCAATATTTCAATCATAAGACTTACATTAATGTTCAATTGTTGATCGATTCAGTTCTATGACATATCATATAAAACATGCAATCTTGATTGTAAACAACGGTCGATATTAGATCATTTTTTGACAAGTTCTATAACACAAAAAGCTTCAAATCTGTTTGTTTAGTTCAATTTACAATAACCATAAGAAGAAGTGTATTTTCTCAACAAGAATTACTCTCTTATGAAACTAAGATCTTGAGTGCAGCAGGCACTTCAAGAAGTTAGTATAATAGAGATTATGAATTGAATAAGGTTGCATAATTTGAATGTTTTGAAAAGAAATAATCTGAGAGATAGATAGGAGATGCAGCGATTAAAATTCACGCTCACCTGTTTCGTAATAGTCAAACCTATTAAAAGTTTACTTTGCTGTCACATGAGTAACATTCGTACTATTTCTTGTATGTTTTGACGCACTCAAATTACTTTGAGCACCGAGAGATTCTGTCGAACTACATCAATATTCTGCTTTCTGATTTATTAGTTAAATGAAAGTTATTAAATATTTGTATTCAAGAACCATGAATGAGATATTCGAAGTAAAATAGATTCGTTTTCGAATAAACAGACGATTGAAATAAAATTTTAAAAAAATTTGACGGTTGGCTTAGCAAGAAAAAGACATGATGCGGAATTAGACGTTTTAGTGGACCAAAATTTTTCAATAAATAATTTGAGACAAGTTGAATTGAACATATTTTTTCGTCGAGAACTATATTTTTTCACATAGACAATTTCTTTCATTAAGTAGAGTTATTTTACAACAAATGCTGATAAATATCGTTAGATTTGTACAAAATAATTTTAAAGAGAAGCTCTAGTTGTTGAAAGAAAATACCTACGTCAAGCAGTGTGCCTTGAATGATTAGTACAACAATTATTTCATAGAATCTCATCGAAAAAATGTGTTTCAGTTCATCTTGTCTCACACTAACGATCGAAAGATTTTCAACCTATGTCCATCCGTCGCAACATCTGGGAAGTAATTATCTTCGAAGTCAACAAATGAAATCTTTTTTTCTCGTTTACTTCCCAGGGTGGGGGGCGGATCTATTAAAAGAAAAACTTGGAGATTCAGAAAAGATGATGTTTTCAAAATTCTTTACACCAAAGACATCATCCGATGATGTATACGAAGAATTAGTAAACGATTTTGGGTAAAAATAAATAGTACTGATAATAGTAGACAATAGTATGCATAATGTATCAAAGTATTCTCGAATGTTAAAGCAATACATTAAAATACTATCTTCAATATTGAAGAGCGAGACAAACAGCTGTGACATGAAAGTTATTCGAATATATAGGTTTTCACACGAGTTTTCAAGAATAGACAAATGGGAATTCCATCGTTATCCCACGTGTCATATAATCGAACACAGCTTATACAATAAATATGTAATTTTCATAGGAAAACTTGGTTTTCAGAATGATGAAGATGAAAAACATAGAAAAGGAACATGTCAAGAAATGAAAGCAGGTTATAGGACTCGGTCTCCTAAAAGAACTTTTTTCCTAAGAGTCTGATCTTGATGAAATTTTCAGGGAAGATGTATTTCACAGTAAATATTGCATTTCCATACATGGATTTAGAAAGAGTAAGCGTACGATTATAAATGTGAATATAGGTGTATGTGTGTCCCACACTTTTCTACCATTTCAAATGCTGGAAAGTTGTAGTTGGTTTTAAACTGTAGTCAACATTTGTCTCTACAACTCAAGATGACTTGTTTCTGATTCTCTCTCAGGATATGACAGAACATGTTCATCAATAACATCAATCCAACACAATTTGTTTCACTTTATTACTAACACAATGAGTTCTTGGTTGAATGTTTGTGTTGCCGTAGAACGTGTCAAAAATGTTCTTATTAGTTTAATATTCAATTAAAAGGAAAACGAAGTCGAATAATGGCTCGATTTATTATTTTATTGATCATACAATAAAATATACTAGCCGGTAAAAAATAATGGTTTTTATCTTCATTTGATTGAAGATTCAATGGAATAACGAATATCATGTGTTAACGATTATCCGTCAACATTCTTAAAATTTTTATGAAGCAATTATTATTATGATACACTGTCCAATTCTATGTATAACCAGTATTTTCTTAGTAATGATTATTATCATAAAAACAATACGTATGAAATCAGTCGTAGTTAGATCAACAAGTCATTGTCAATAATTGTATATTCATAAATGTTTAATTATAAGTTCTAGTCTATTAATTTGATTAGCTTTGGCATGTGTAATTATTTTATATCTATCACCATGTATGAAACTAACAAGAGATACTTCTTTATCATAAACCGACTCCTTTTTTACATTTTTCACCATCAACTGCAACATGTTTTGTATTCGTTTTATGATCTTAAGTATTTAGACAAATATTGAAGAACTCGTTGAAAACAATTGGTTCTCTTCTCATTGAAATGCGACAATAAATTAAACTTGATGCAGCCTCATGGCAATTCGGTACCACTAGATTTTTTTCTAATGCATAGTGAAGTAATAGAAATGCGTGGTTACTTCTATCGCTATGAATTAGGTATCAAATGTGCAAATGTATTTCTCTCTTTCTCTTCCTCACTCTCTGTGCATTAATCCACTTTTGCATGTGATTATAATTTCGTTGATTTCTTTTTCTTCTTTTGTTCTATTCTTCTCAGAATCAAAGAATATCACATCTGCTTGCAGTGCACATAAAAAGGAAAAAACTTTACAGGGTACTTGAAATACCATTAGGTGAATGTTTTTATGTTGCGTTGGCAAACAGTACTGGTTGATAAGTGTAAGTGTGTATGAAAAGCATGGAAGAACTTATTTAAAACTTTTCAATAAGAAGGCGATCAAGCTGCATAATGCAAGCAGCTGATGGATTGTCATCACTTCTTTAAAAGCACTTTGAATAATCGATCCATGCCTTTGACATGAAATCGATCAGCACATAAAATGAAGTTTTTCTTTACTTAGCAGAAGAACTTTTAAAAAAGTGCAATCTGATGTTTTCTTAATCACCTATTTTTAAATATGAAATGGGAGAAATCAATCCTTAAACACTAATCATGATTGCAGTACACTTTCTTGCTGTTCTCTTTTTTTATATAAAAATAAGTGTGACACATCTTTCGATTATATTGATTCATGCAAGCTTACTTAATTGAATTTCTTTTGTAAGTATTACGAACCAAATATTTTACAGATACGAATATTTTTTTATTTATTTTTAGTATATGTACTTATATGGGTATGTTTCATAGTAGACATAGCAGTATTCATACATATCATTGTTCTGGTTACATAATTTTGTTTGTTTACCTGTTGTAGTACTAGTTACATTGGATGATGTTGACATCATAACATATCAGAGCTTTTGTGATCCATTACGAAACAATGGTGAATGTTCGGATAATGTTAGTTGCCGATGCTCGACAATTGACCCAACAGGAGAACGAATATGTACACTTCAAGCAAACTGTTCTTTGGCAATTCCTTGTAATGCAAATGACAAATGTAATAGTACAGATTCAATATGTGTTATAGATAATCGATGCAATGGTCAAAGTTTATGTTATTCAGTGACGTTAACGAGTCCTGATAGTTGTCCACCACTTGCGACTAACGATAACATAGATAACGCTGTATGAACTATAACAACTCACTTATCATATTCATTTTGTCTAAAGAGTATGATATTATATATACAATCATAATTATAAATATAATTTGTATGTATGAAACTATTGCTTTTATTGCAATTCGAAACGTTTTCTTTAAAAAGATACACAACACGAGCAGAAGTTTTCTAGAATTTCTTTTTAGAAGTCAACACACTTGTCTCAATAGACTTTAGATAAGACACATAAAATTCTTAAATTAAAATAGAACGATTGATCGTATGTCTGTGAAGACGTCATTCGCTTATCTTACCTTTTACTATTCTTTATTTTCACTTCAATTCGATTAACCAAACGTCAGTAGAAAAATATCGTGCTATTGCAAGGATTTCAAGGCTGAATGTATGAATGTGGGTGTCCGTAGTCTTTGTCATTATTCGTAACCAAACACTTACGCACTATTAAACGCACATCTGGATTCTATCGTTCGATTCAATTCAAGGGTAGAGAGAAGCAAAGAACTCTGATGTGTTTCAATGTCGATCAGCAATGTTGCTTTGAGTACTTGAAATAATACTCGAACTATATGGGATAAATAATTCTCTTTGGCTTTTGTTCGTGCTGATTGTTTCATGTATGTAATCGTTCTTATTATGTTCCATCAATTCTATCGATTGATAGGATTCAGAATTACAAACGTAAAGAACGGAGATGATATATTCGAAGTTGTATTTGTTTAATTTCATATTGCCTCATGAAATGTTTCACTCTAGCAGAAAACATTTTCCCTTGTTAATCTATGCTAGGAATAGATAAATTTACTTCTTCATGGCGAGTTCAAAAATAACTATTAATTACTATTAATCAGTCAACTATCGAGTCAAATTTGGTTTACAAAAGTTCTATTCAGTTTCAATCAAATCTTTTGAAGGAATTATTTCATTTCATTGAACCTGCAAAAGTAAAATTACGTTGCCATTTGAAGTAGATCAAAATTCAACAAGTTTGAAGACAATAAAGGAATTGATTTCAATCGATTATCTAACATATTTATATTTCAATCTTCAAAGTAATACCACAATAACAATGAACTCCATTGATGTAAGTGTTGATTCTGGTCTATCCTTGAAACTTCTATTTCAAAACTACCAAGAAACGACCAAATTGAAGAAGTAAAATATTCACTAGAACTTGAATATCAGTTGCAGCTTTCTTTTCTGAAAATTCTCTTCGAAGCTGTTATTTTATTCCTTCGAATATTGAAAGTAAGCCACACATTGTTTTAGTGCAGTTTGAAATTGTCTCGCAAACTTTTGATCTTAGCCTGTATGAAGCTCTATTTATCGATTTAATGAAATATATCCTTACTGATAAAAATCAAAACCACATAACGGGATGCAATACTATTCGGCACTCCATCACATCATGGATTCTCCACATCACCTCATTCTTTCTGTTTTTCACACTGTGATCTTGGAATTGGCAAATTTATAAGTGCAATAATTCTCAGATTGATAAATAATTGTTCTAAATTTTTTTTTGTTATTCAAAGATGCTAGCATTTATCAACAAAAGCGAATTGCAACTATATTGGACAGCGTAACTTTAGAAATCTTTTCGAATGTTCAATGGACAAAATATTCAATGAATCATTGCTATACAGATGAGATACTATGAATAATTCGTACATATCACTCATTTCATCAGCATAGTATGAAGTCTTAACGATGTTTTGAAAGAATTTCATGTAAATCTTCAGTCATGAAGCTAGACGAACACGGAGAATTCTATGCAAGTAGCCTCCAGTAAGTTAACAGTTTTAAGATGTTTAAATCAAATCGTTGATATCTTTTGTTTGTATAGAAAAGACGTCGTCTTGGAACTGTCATTGAGGTGAATGAATGCAAAAGAATGCGAAATCATCGATTTTGAATTTATGCATGATTTAGTAGCTTTTATGAAGATGTGTGCTTATCACCGCTAGATTATTACCTTTTAAAGTGACATGAAATGAGAATAACTTGAATCGATGTGCATCATATTACATCACTAGTTGTTTCTCTTGAAGATTTATTTTTCATGTTTATCCTTGCTTCTCTTAATCTTTACAATGCGAAAAGTCGTTTCACCTTTTCTCATACTTTCATTGAAAAGTGGAAGTCCTCGGCCTGCTTTAAACCCAAGTCCTATTGATAAAGCACCATCTTCAATCTTCATTTGCTTCTGTTTTAATTCTTCGATGAGTTCGATTGGTGCAGAAAATTCTACGATAGTTGTTTTTTTCGTATCAGTCCATTTTTTTCCTGTCAGATATTTATTAGAATATTCTCTGCCATTCTCGCCTTCGATTATTGCTTGATATGCTTGAGTATTTGGAAGTTCTCGTTGTTCGAGTAAATGTTGCACTTCGGCATCTCCCATAGGTCTATATACTAGTGTTTGACCCGATCGTGGCGTAGACGAAGACGCTTCGAGCCATATTGATGACGAACCATGATGCGTTATATTTTGCAATTCACCTGTTTCATATAGTTCTCTCTCATGTGGTTGTAGCCGTTTGAGCCAACCACTAATAGAAACGGCTTTTTCAATAGCGTTTTGAAAATTTGAATTTGCCATCTATCATAAATAAATCTATGCAATTCATTAAAATATCTATAAAAATAGATATCTGATTGTCAAAAATGATTGTACGATGACTCAAATAATTAGGACAAGTATACGGTTAGAAGTCATCTTTATCGACGAATCGGGTCTTTTTTTAACATATAAATTATTTTTACATATATATTTCAATGTAATTGCACCATTCTTAGATGCTCTTACATAATCCATGACAGACAATGTTATTCTACTGTATGCGTCATCAATAGATGGTGTTATTTTCACAAATTCCAATATTGCCAATTGAGTGTATCGACGAAACAAGTCTAGGTTATAGATAATATCTTTAAAAAAAATAATATTCTGCTATATTATGTTACGTATGATCAAATTAGTCATTTAAATTTGAATTTACAGAAGCACTGTTAGGATGCCAAAGGCTCTATTGTTTTCTGTACAGTCATTTGAAAGTTTTTTTGGCTTTATGATCAGATCATATTTGGTGATATTAGTAATCGTGAGTAGAATGCTTAACTGTTTCCGGCGGCATGTTGCCATTTGGCAACATTTTGCAAATATTTCTAGGATGGCTTACTTGTACTAAGGATATAGAGATTTTTTTACAATTCGATAATTACTGCAACACATTTCTGAATATACACATGGCTTTCAACTCAGAAATGAACTTTTCGCTGAGAGTATGACTGAATCTATTTACATCATCCCATAGAAGCCACTCAACCATAAAAACCAATATCGTGAACAATAAACTCATTCAATACCGGGCAGTCAATAGCGGGAAATTTTGCTTTTTATATGTACTCTACATTGCAATATTAAGAATGTTTTATCAGTAAATGTAGACAATAAAAGTCATAGATGTTACTATTTGGTAACAACCAGCCGTAACAGGTCAACATTCTTGGAAAATTCTCTTTCCGAGTTCGATCATCCAAATGAAATATTATGTATCTTTTCGTTTATTCATAAAATTTATGCATGAAAGAAATGATTCGAATGTATATACAGTGCTTTTACACGGCTTTTTTCAACTTGAAATCTACTATTTCGCTGCAAGATTCTGCTACACGAGACTCGTCATTTTACACAAATGGTATACAAAGTCAGACTTGATTTGAATGTGGATGCGAGTGAAGAGTGTGGAAGGATGCATACCAACGCATATAATAACTTTGAAAAACCAAACTTCACCTAGCCATCACACTCTGACAACAAGTATACTCTAGTTTTTCCATGCCAAAGTAGATTTCAAGTTGGAAAAAACTGTCTAAACGCACTGTATATACATTCGAATCATTTCTTTCATGCATAAATTTTATGAATAAACAAACAGACACAGAATATTGCATTTGAATGATCGAATCCGAAAAATGAATTTTCCAACAATTGTTGCTAAATGGCAACATACAGACGTTGGGTACAGAAGCCCTTTTTGATTCTGAAAAATGCACTTTTAGTATCTACGTGGTAAAGCAACAATAATATACAGGAGAACGTTTTCTTGCTATCGAGCTTCTGGGAGCCGGATGGAAAGGGTTAACGGTGTGATATGCATTCAAATATTTCTGAATCATTTAGATATTTCTAAAATTTTATTATCATCTTCAAATGAATACTATGAATTTGTGTGTTTAGAGGCAATGTAAAACAATAGAATTTCTTCATACAGGTAAGAACTTGATCTTTCTAGTTTGATAAAATGAATGATATTAATTCTTTTAACAAGATCCAGTATATTGAAAACCAAGCAAACATAGTTAGAAATGAAAAAGTAATACATAACTATTTCGAGCTAAAATTGAATTTTTCTTCATTAGTTCAAGAAAGCAAAGTATGAAGGGCAATAAAAAAAGATTTGAAGAGGAAAAAAGACAGATGAGTAAACTTTTTCTTCAGTTGTATTGGTGTTAAAAACGATTTAATTGTCACTCTTATGACTGACTGCAGTTAAGTTTGATTCACTTTTGTACTTATTCACCGTATCATTGAGTTCTTCGTTTTGAACCAATTTATCTAAAACAAAAAGCAATATGAGAGACGTAATCAATGAAGTTAACTATAGAAAAACTAGTTTGTGAAAAAAATATCGCGAAGAAAATCTGAGTAAGTACACGTACCTTTTCCCTTTCTCCATATGAAGTAAGCGAGTATGGCACCACCAACAATTATTAGTACGGTGGCTAGAACGATGATAATAGTCAATATTAAGTTTTTTTGCTTAACCTTTTTTTCCTCTTCCTCGAGTGCCACAGCAGCATCATAAGCTTCGTCGACACATTCGATGACGGTATCTCTCATTCCATCGACTACAGTAGTATGTGCATTCTTACTCAGTATGTCCTCGCTGTTATTATTTCTTCTATCATCCCTTGATTTAACTTGCATTTTGCCAATAAGTGTAAACTTTTTTTTTTCTGGCTTTTTCCATATAATTTTATGATCGAATACCCACTTATCCAATGTACCACCTAGATCTGTAATTTGTTTAACAATATCACTTCGACTACCTAGTGTAGCAATGAGAGCTTTAGCATCTTGGGGTTTAAGAGCTATTCGTGTTGTATTGTCAACGATATTAGCTGTTAAACCATTAATGTCAATGATATTTTCGACAAATGTTTGACACATGTTGTTATTTGCAGCATCATATTTGTAAAAGTCTGCGTCAATGTTTGATGCTGTCGTTATTAGTCGATTCAATGTAAATTTTTTATTAGACGTCAGTGGAATATTATAAATATCGGCGAATTCAGTGGGAAATACTGGTTTCATAAGACGAACACGATGCGCTTTTTCTAATTTGTAAATCGAACTGCTAACAGTGGCGTTGTTAGCTTCTACCAGTGTGTTTATTGCATAGTGTTTTTCATCACTCTCTATTGTAACGAGTAGATAATTGTGATAGATTTCGTCGTAGCCAAGTTCAATTTGTTTATTAGAGAATTTCCAAGAACTGATGATATTAAGAAAAAGAACTAGTACAGCTTCAACAGGTGTACGACCAAGTTGAATTTTCAGTACACGACTGTCACCAATTTGTTCTAAGATTTTGCGTACTCGTTCCGGCATTTCAGGATGATACTTTGCAGCAATAAATTGATGATCAGTTGTTTTCGGCTAAAAGATAATATTTATATTTTTTGTAAATTTGGAGGCATTCTTATTGCTTGAAAAGCACAAAATCGTCCAGTAAAATTTCCAACTAGACAATATCCCAGATTCATCAAGGAACAAGTAATACTGTTGATTTATCCTTTTATCTTCTAATTTCTACTCTTCGTCGATCAATTTAATCTTCTGTATGCATATACAGTACCATGATGCATCAGAGGAAAAAACAGCTATTACGAAAGATTCGTTTCAAAATCTATCGTCAAGATTTGAAAATTCAGATGTTCATTTAAAAACTCAATCATTTTCTAATATTTTTCTCTCGTGAAACTATTTCTTTTACAGTTGTAACGGTAGAATTCTTTTTCATAGCCAATCTTGTATCGGCATCCTTTTTTACATCAAAATATTTTTAATTCTTCAACCTATTAGTTGTGAGTAATCCATTGTTTATCTATGAAATAGCCGACTTGAGTTTAGATCTCATACTTTCGAGATTACACCTTTCTCGGGCAATGAAAACTTAACTAACTGACTATTTTAAAAATCAATTTGCAACTACCCGAGAGAAATCTCATTAGAACGATTAATATTTCAAATAAAAAAGATTATGCTCCTTGGTTGTATAAGGAAATAGAATTGAATAGAATTTTTCATCCTTTATAAAGTTCACAAGTGTCTATACGTATAAATAACTCGTTTTGAAAACTACTCAAAATCTTAATTGAGATTCAAAATTATGATAGTTAATACTAGAGAATAGTAAAATGATATCGTAGAGCGAAGATTATTCATTCATGTTCGATGTATGTCTGTTTGAACTATATCCGATATTCGAAAGAAAAAGTTAATTGAACATTGTTACTTTTTTAAAGAATAAAGCATTTGAAAATACTGTAACTTCAAATATCAATAGTAATAGAAACAACGTAATAATGGATTGCATAACACAGAAAGTATCGAAGAATGAAATTATTTATGAATTTGTTTTAACGTAATTTATAAAATTAGAAAGTTGACCAGATTTTGCACAATAAACAAGGCGCTTTTTCAAACAAAATAATTTAGAAGTGAAATAAATCTATCATTGCGAATATTTATTATCAATTAGTAACTTATCATAAGAATATCGTATTATTCTTGAACAATTTATCGTTCATCTTTGTTGACAAAGTCGATCTGTTTGTTCTACAAAGTATTATGAAAAAAAAAAGAAGAAGAAATGAAGATATTCGTATACGAAACAGTATGTGATCGTCGCGCCATCAGCATAACTCTTCATTGATCTATATTTGTTCGAAAACAGAAAAAATGCGAAATTTAATAAATGGAGATTTTGTCAAAGAAATTTTTGTTTGCATACATAAATAGATTATCACTTCATTGACTTCTTTAGAAAAAACTAAGACATTTGAGTATGACATAACAGTTACTTTCTGTTTAAATCAATAGCAACCAATGAACATTAGAAATTTCAAGCAAGACAAAGAAATATTACTTTTGAGTAGTGTAAGAGAAAGTGCTTTTTGATAAATTTATATACTAGTAGAAATTCATTTGAGCCTACCTAGTATATCGTACCGATTTTTACCTTCAAGAAATGAAATTTTAAATACGACGTGGCATTTCTCTAGCATGATGATGCTTTAGAGCTGCTATGTGTTGTTATCATCTTGTATATCTAGTAAATACACTGTGTCAGCTTCATGGTTTCTATTTCAGCTGTGAGCATATTAAACCACTTTCATTTATTAATAGTATTCGTAATTGAGTGGAATGTAAATATTCCGTAACTTCAACTTCGACGTATATCGTGGATGACATTGTTTGGAAGAGTACAAGTTGATCAATATGAAAACACACATAATATGAAATGAAACAAATTAGGTATATGACATCTCACTTCTGGTAGAGTCAATGTAATTGATTGTAATATGAGTCAGCTTTACTGAAGAAGAAAACAATCATAGTTCATCATATCTTTGGCCAAGTTTTCTAGTGGAAAATGTCCCTTGAATGTTCAAGTGTTATTTCAATGTTTTCGTGTTCTTTATGCCATTTGAATCTATTATAACATTTTTTCTCAAAAAATGATTATTAGATACAACAGTACTTATCAACGATAAGATTATTGGTCAATCTTACCTCATGATTAATGCTTGACGAAAGCAAGTCGATGCTCACTTCAGCATGTTGCTGAACAGTATAACACCGTTTGTTGCCATGTATAAGCACATTAGGAATGCAACAAATTTTCAATAGATTTTCGATTTGTCATAAAATCTTTCAGATTTCGCATTGGGTTTCAATTTAGTTTCTGGATTTGGACATGGTTTCAATCTAATACCTAGATGTCGATTTTGCCTAGGTCCAGGTCTCAGGATAGCTTCTACCGCTTGTTTTAGTTTCGATTTCAGATTTGGAATTTGGTTCTAATCTAGCATGACTCCAGTTTTGTAATCGCGTCAGATTGAGACCAAACCGTAGCACGAAATTTAAACTATTTCATAGGAAGGTATAAAAATTGAGATTCTTTTCAGGTTTCTGAGATTTCATCTATAAAAGACTCATCATAGTTGACTGATTGAAGACCACACCCAAATCCAAATCCAAAGACTTTTGTACCTAACCTCAAGACTTTGGTTTTGTTGCACCCTTAAACCAAATGAATAAATTTTCCCTTTTACTATCCATTTTTGTCATTATTGAATATGTCGATTATTTCAAATGATAATTACTAATAAGATTGCTTTTCTTTTGTGGTAGGTATTCTTATGAACTACAAATTACAAAAGACACTGCTGTAACTATACTGCTAATTCTTGACTCTTATTCGAATATGAACGATTATAACACGGCACAACAATCGCTGAAACTAATCACACTAGTAAATCTTTTATCGTGATTCATATTCAACAGAATCGCTAGATAGAGATGTTCTGTAATCGATAATACCATATTGAAATGAAGTACGATTTCTATGGCAGAATGTGACTGTTGGACGACTAGAAACTAATGTAATCGTCTTTTTGGGAGATCTAATTCTGTACGTTTCGTCGTTCGATTGAAAATCATTGTCGATTATGTTTTTTATAAGTTCCTTAAAGAAGAATTAAAACGAAGTTATTACATAGAAAAAAAAATAGGTAACTAGAAAAATAGATTTTCGATTTATGCTTAGGACATTCAATGGCAATGGTGTTCAAATACAGCTTCGTCAAATTTATTTTAAATCGAGTGTATAATAATTTTCATGCAAATACTGAGATAAATATAAAAGTATGCATTCTAAAATTAATCTTTCCATTAATGTATTATAGTTGATGTAAGGATATGTACCATGGTAGCAGTTTTGGCACTAAAAATTTAATATTTTGCTGGAATTCGAACAAATAGATTCAAGTTAGTACCAGTCCTTTCTTTTTATCAAGAACAAGTCTATGTATTTTGACATTCCCTATCTATTTTATTAGCAGACATGTAAAAAACAGCAATAGCGTTATTATACTATATATAACATAGTGTCTCTGATTCTAGTTACAATCTTCAGTCTTTTCATAATTCTAGACAGACATATAAATTGAAGTTCGATAAACAAAAATGGGAAGTAAAAGACTTTCCATATCATCTGTGAGTTCACTGTATCTTCAATAGGCACACTTAGGGATGTATGTTTCAGTTCACATGAGAAAGATAAGCCAAGAATGAAATCTTTAAAAAACACTCGCATTTCTTTTACTTTTATCTCACAAGATGACATGACTGATTATCACTACTCGCTGCTCTACTTCCTTCGTATACAAAGGAAAATAGAAAATCATTTATTCATCTATATAGACAACACGTGCACCTTGATTATGATATTTTGTTTCATATCAACTAAGAATCTTCTACATGAGCCACATTATTTTAGTTGTTCATAGACATTTATGATTACAAATGCACATATATCACAGTTAAACAATAAATTGGAGTTGTTAGTCGAATCTATTGTAATTGTGAAATTTATTGATTTTTTTATTTTCACGTCTATTGTTTATCTAGCATACTATAAACTAAACTATAGAATAGTGCGGTACAACTGTCATCCTAAGTTTATTCATTTCACTCGATCATTTACAGTTTTCAAGTGTAAAGTAAATATTATCATTAATAAGAATCAAAACATTTCGTATCTAGAATCAAACTAGATAATGTATACACCAATAACATGATCTAAAAAATCTTTTCGCCGATATTCTATCTTTTTCTATGGCTTATATTTCGTCGTACTACTATCAAAAACGTCTATAGTTTAAATAAAATGTTTATTTTTACTGATTCTTATCTATTACTTAAAATAAACCAGACTTGCTAACATCATTTCTATTTCTTAAATATTAAGCAAACTTAAACGAAGGGAGATTTTTCTGTCTTGTATAATGTCGTCAAGTATTTACAAGTATGAAAATGAAAGTGAAATAAGTATGGATCTGAAATGTTCCATATGTCTTGATCCTTTCCAATCACCTTTACGCGATATTTACTGTGGTCATCATTTTTGTCTTCAATGTATTAAAACATGGCTTAAACAAAAGCAATCGTGTCCTATATGTCGAAAAGATTTTACTAAATTTCTACGCACTACTGATGAACAACTACTTAGAGAATTAGATTGTTTATTTGTGAAATGTATCTGTTGCAATGAGACAAATATTAAACGAAGTCATTTTATCGACCATATAACATATGAATGCTCAAAATCTATAGTTGCTGATCATCTAGAATATAGAAAGAGTTTTAGACAAGATTTACATTTTGAACAATTATTGAAAAATATAAATGAATCTATTGAAAATCATGGAAGACACTCCCAAAACTATCAACCATCAAACTCAATCTCAATACCATTGTCGATTGCCATCATTTCAGTTGTCCATTTTTCTGTTTATTTCGCTATATTGGTTCCAATTATAATTGTAATCAATATTATTGATGTTTTTATACATATCGTTCATCAGACAATTACTTGGTTTATTCTTTTCATAAAATTACAAATATGATACATATAGACATAAATTTTCTACGCAACAAAATTTTTGGTGTATGTTCTATTTTTCTCTTTACAATTTCTTTGTATCGCTTACCGTTATTTACGATCAAAAGATTGCTATATACAAATATAAATAGAATTCCATAACAGACTAGTTTACGTATTGAAACGTTCAATCATTCATATTGAATAGACACATGAGAAAAATTATCCTTGTGAAACTAGACGAGCAGACAAAAGAAATGAAGACATTGAAAATATATTATGCATTTCATGGCATATTCTAGTAGTAAGCATCAATTAAAACTTGATCGACTTTTATACAGAGAAGCGAGTAGTTCAACATTATTTTCGTCTCCGAACGTACAAAATAAATCTCAGCATAGAAAAATAGATGTCATGATGTTTGGACATTCATTCAATCAGTCAGTATTATTTCTTTCACTGAACAGAGAGTCCACGGCAAGCAACTCTAGTTTACCAATTTGTAATAGCATTCTTTGGCTGGCTTATGTTGACATATTCAAATTAGTATCTCATGTGAACATATGAATATTTACTTGCTCATACAAATATGTGCTTTAACGTACTCGCATGGTTTAGAACAATATAGATAAATTATTTCGAGACTCCGAAAAAAAACCCTTTTCCACCATGAATAGCAATAGGCATATTAGATTTGCTACTTTTAAATAAGGTTTCATGAATTCAACAATTTATCAAAAGAAACCTCATACAGAAGAGCTCACAATTGTATGTTGATCGTATAAAATCGGTAATAATCGTGTTTTCATACATCGAGGAATGTATCTACCAATGATAGTAATAATAGATTTTGATAAAATAAGAAATTTCATATTTTACAATCAATTATTTATTAACCATTGAAAGAAAAACGATTGTGATGATTTTTGGGAACCTTTTCTCAAAAATGGATTGACTTCAAGTGAGATGATAGATTTCTAACAACTCTATGAAAGAAAATAATGTATGTCATGCTGTGACTGAATGCTAATTTTCTACATATGTGATAATGAATTCATTCACGCAGGTATAAGAAAGAAATCCATAATTCTTACACGTATAATGCCCCCTATTGTGAGTAACTGAGAGATATTCATCCCCCGCGATATTTTAAAGCATACTAAAATCGAAAGTTATCGTCAATAATAGTTGGATTGGAGAAAGAGAAGAGATAGAGTAGAAACAAAAAACTAACTAGAGCACATCCATACGATTCGGTTAATTTCATCACAAAATCTACCCATGAACTTTGTAATTTATCAACTGTTCAATATACTCTGATAATTGCAGAACATGTATAGGCATTCTAGAAAGAAATAAAACTTGTAATCAGCAACCATATCACATTAAGACTATCTACGCATTTTAATTCAATACTAATTATTTTTACATCTCGAATAATATCTAGCTACTAGTCAGTCGATACGATTACCAATGATACAACACGGCGAATTAAATTGAGTAGAACTACCACTAGCAACATTATCAAGCTCATCTTGGCACTAAACTTCAGTGCATAATATAATACCTAAGTTTTGACAAATTTCCAGTAGCATACTAAGAACTCAAATCTCAGTAGTTCTACAAAACAAATTCACTGATTTTTAATATGAAACAGTTGAATTAACTAATCTTATAGATATCAATCTAAATACTTTCATCACTTGACCATTGTTACTATTATTAAGTATTCGTTTTTCCATTCTTTTTGTGATAAATCGATTACAACTATCGCGCGCGTCCTATTATCCAATAACCAATCGCTATTAGCTCAACTAACTAGACATAGAATTTTATTCGTTGGTCGGTTTTTTTTTCAAAGGAAGAAAAGAAAGAAAACACATCTGCGTATGTATTAGAAAAAAAAACGAGAAGATTTTTCTTCTCGTATTCCGGTCGTATGATACACATTTTCTTCTCATCTCATTGAATAAATGGACAACAAGGCGAAGAAGAAAAAAACGGGGGGAACGAGTTGAATACGTATATATCCTTTGTATGTGAGCGAACGCGTCTGTACAACAAGTTCATCGTCCTTCTCTTTTTCTCTCCTTCGTTTTTTTTCTTCTCTGTTTCTTCACTCACATTTGATGACTGACTGGCTGACCGTCGAAAGCTGCCGTCAGACAATTTATTCAATTCACATACGTAAGCTTTTGTTCAACGTATTCCTTTTTTAGATAATGATACCATCTAAAAAGCAAACTCTCGAACTTATAAACGAACATTTAACATGTCGTCTTTGCTCAGGTTATTTAATTGATGCTTGGACAATCAACGAATGTTTACATTCATTTTGTCGCTCATGTATATTTTCATATTTTAATAATAATGATGACAATACAACTTGTCCTGTATGTTCAACGATTCCACATCCAGGTAATCCATTACTTGGTATAACAAAGGATTGTTGGCTACAGCAAATTGTTTATAAATTGGTACCATCGTTATTCAAACGTGAAATGTGTCAACGACGCATGTTTTATGATTCGAATCCAGATAGTAAAGCAAAATTAATTGAACAATATGCAAAAACACATCCGTCACAAATGGGTTGTCGCGAAGAAGAATCTGGTGAATTAAGTGAACGATGTTTATTTCAACAAAAAAATAAATATAACAATAAAGAAAATATTTATATTACATTGGAATATAATGACAATGATTTAAAAGATTTTACTCCCAAATCTCATTTATTTTTTATTGAATGTTCATCAAATATGCCGATTAATATTTTAAAGCAATACTTGAAAAAAGTCTTACCATTATCAAAACGAACACGTTATCAAGTTGATATTTTATACGAGCAAAAAGTTTTATTAGATAATTTAATACTAAATCATATATATTCATGGAAACAAAATAAACAAGAAAAACGTAAACAATTACATTTATTCTATAGAGTTATTATTATTGAACGTGAACAAAATGATTTATTAACAAAAAGTCCTATTAAAACTGAACCGGACACTAATAATCTTGAACCAGTTACAAGTAGTATTCTCAATTTAACAACATCATGTGAACAATATACAACAACAGTAAGTTTCACTATGAACAGAAAATCTTGCAGATGACTTTCAATGCTTTTCGGTTGTTTTTAGCGATAGAAAAATTATCTCTAATAGTGAATATTCTCGTGAATTCAACTATATACTACTGCCGTATCTAGCTGTAGGTAGTATATGATAGAGAAGACACCATATATGCATAAATGAAAGACTTTCTGACTTTCTTGCCTTTTCGACTATGTGTACGAGTATCTGAAGAAAATGAAAGACTTTCTGTATTCAATAGTTCATTAATATGCATGCATATTAAAACTTGATTCACCTACTGTTAACTCTACGCTATCAATTATCATAAATATATACAACTAATCTCGAACATACTCGTATAAAAGAAGATATGTGAACGATAAACATTAGGACTACATACTGCCCACATTTATAAGATTCAAAAAAAAAATGATATTGTATCAACAAGTCGATATGTATTCTAATCTATCATTCATTTTCTGTAATCGAATTCATTTATAGGTTGTACCAAAGGCTGCAGCATTTGTACGTTCAACTAATATTTATAATAATCCTAATTCATTTGTTCATACAACACCATTTACACCAGCTGAAGCACGAACAATTAGTTTGAATAATTCTATAACGGAACAACTTCATGGGAATGAAACAACAGCATTAATAAAACCAAAAGAATGTACATTGCTTGATTGTAAAACATTTACTATGATGACGCCAATAAATTATATGCGAAATCCTATTAATGAAATTTCTAAACCCAAAAAACGAACAAAAAAGTATACTTTTAATATCTAATTTCATTTTTATTTTAGTTTTATGTTCTTGTCTTCCATAGATCAAATCTCAATGAACCGATGTCAGTAAAAAAATTAAAAATTGAACCAAAAAAAAAGAAAATCAAAGAAGAAAAATCTCTTGTTATATTACCACCAACAAGTACTTCGATCATTCCACTAAATTCGTCACCGTCGGAAAATGAAAATCCCAATGATGTAATCGAACAAAAACAACTTTCCTATTCAGAAATCATTCAAGAAGCAAATAAACTTTTAGCAGCTGATGAACCATTAACACCAACAACGAATTCATCATCTCTAATACCTGTAACAAACCCAATGACAACACGTATAACCAAACCGATTGCAACAGTTTCACCACTTCATACGTCGAAAACAAATCATAATAGAGTCATGGACAAAGCGGATGATAATCAATTGATCGATTTATCGAAACCAAATATAACATCGTACGCTGAATAGTTACATTCTTCATTACTATATGTGTTCTTTCTATTTATACATATATTTTTAGAAATGATATTCCATTCAAATTGGAATCGAATAATATTCAAGCAATCAATGGAACTAAAAAACGTTCAAGACAAAGTTCTTCTTCCACCACAGCAAGAACGAAAGTCTCTCGTCCATCAAATAAATCAAATAATGATGAAACCAATGATTTAACAAAATCTTTAAAAAAGTCTCATTCAACTATGAATTCAAATCAGTTTTTACCACCACCTCCGCCACCTCCACCTGCAACATCACAACAACAAATGTTTCAGAATTTATTTCATTCCTTTCAAAATCAAGCTAATTATTGGCCCATGAGTCCATGGTCTGTACCACCGCCGTTAGCACTTATGGCTGATCCAAGAAATTATTATCCACAACCATGGTCTACTCAACCATCGGCAGTACCTAGTCCGAAAGATCTTAGTTCAGCTAGTCTAAACGATTTTATCGGTGACGCAGCTAATCCCGTTTTTCCGTTACCAACATCATCAACATTAATGAATTCTGCATCGAATTTTTCACGTACATCATCATCAACGTCTTTACATCTTCATCATGGCACTAGTCGACATCGACCAGCAACATTTAATGGCACGTTATCTTGAATGCAGCGAAATGTTGCCTCAAGAATTATTTATGTATATATTTCTATGTGTATGTGTATGTATTTGTGTAAAACTATTTTTCTTCTAAAAAAAAGCATTCCCTAGTCAAATTGCTCTTGTACGAACCATACCCGTTTATATTCGGTGAAGGAAAGAAAAAATAAATAAATATATGTCTAATCATGCTTTTTAAATATAGAATTTCAAACAAAAGAAACAGAAAACAATGACTTTAAACAATAATGCATCATTAAGACTATTTCCTAAACATTTAACTTGTTTAGAAGGTAAACACTTTTGATGTTGAACAGAGAAACGAAAACCATGCTCACATGCTGTGTAATTAAATGTTCTACTTTCTAAGCATGTGTAATGAAATTGACAATTCGGTCGATATTGATCAACGTAATTACCGTTGGGTCTATCTCGACAAACAGGTTTAAAATCACACAATGGTGAATGGTCATAATCACCTGAAAAGATAGATATTTACTACTTGTGAAACAAGACTTCTACTTCATAAGAATGAACAGAGAGATGTGCAGGAAAAAATAAGATTGATCAATTTTCGAATTCAATACTTCGGAATAAAAATTGAGTTAATTAAATTAATTCTTTGAATTCATCTAAATATGTAGCTTTTTTTTGAAATGAGTATTCAATGATCAATTCTCTCTAAGACTTTTTCCAAGAACTAGTTCCAATTAGTCGGAATAATATGAAGAATTCTATTCTACGTCATGCATGCATTAGATGAACTGAAAATTTCAATAATTCGTATTAGTTTTCTAATTAACAATTTTCATTATTGGTAGGTGACGTAAACTATAGTGTAGCACTGAATTTTGTTATTATCAACAGCAAGCCCTCTCCTAAATATTATAATAGGTTGTTGAACTTCACTGAACGAATTGTTCTTATACGACAAAGTATCAAAGTAAACAATTTCGACAATAAAAATCTTTATTTGAAAAATTTAGAAAAGATGCTATTAAATCACAATTGTAATGTGTTCAACAGGTCTCGATTCAATGATGAATGAGGATGAATTTGAGATTATAAAGACGAGTATGCATAGTAGGTCACGTTTAAGATCAACTTTTGCTATTTTTCGTGTATGCTTTGGTTTTTACGTCATACAGATTTAACAATGTAAATTTCACTGTGATCATATCATAAAGATATTATCTTCTTATCCCTTGCTATGACTCTATTTCTACACTATCCTATAGAATAAGATATCGAAATTCGAATTCATTGAGCAGAATGTGGAATCAATGGATGAATTCGAAGGTAAAAGCTAAAAACAAAATATGACTAATATTTTTTTCATAAGAAATGTTGATATACTAAAATATGTATCTTAACATCAAATAAATAATTGAGAAACTTATTTCAAAAGTCTATATGCAATGATTCTGATTTAAAATGTTTCATTTTCGGAATGCTATTAGATGTTTGGTATTATTTCCTCAATTAACAAACTCAAGCAAGTTTTCTTGCACATCTCTATTGAAATGAAACGAGGAAAAACAATCTTACAAGGATCGATACAATTTTTTCTTGAACCACAAGTAACGACTTGAAAATTTTCACATCTTTTTGTTTCAACTGAATAAAGTTTATGTAATGGACACACTTGTTCTTTCAAATGACCGTTGATACATTCGTAATAATGACAACAGCTGTGAGTAGCTACAAATGTTAATCGTTGTCCATTCGGAGGACATTTATGTTGACCTTGAATGGCAAAAATAATTATAAAAATGATACAAAACAATCAATGCCGATGTCTTACAATGAGGAACATCTTTCGGCCATTGACAACCATGCTCTAAAGAAATATTGATCATAACAAGAAAGAATATAGAAACTTTCGCTTACTTTTATCCCAGAAGAGTCCTGCATCACAAAATGAAGGCTTATCAACGCCACCTATAAAATCAATCATAAAACAGTGAATATTACCATATCATTTTTAGTATACCATTGCAGTAATGAAATGCTGAACAATCATATGGATCAGGAAAATGTTCTTGTACACCCTTTGGACATGGAATAGGTAAGTAAACATTCGATGGTCGAAGATAACGAGGTGTTGTAACTATATTTCCATCACCATCAACCATATTTGTTGCTGTCGTTGATGGATATGCAGTACCGGCTTTGCCTATTTGATTTTTTAAATAGAAGAGATATATTTTCGTAGAGAAAAAGAAGCACAAGTATGTTTACAATCCGATTTTTCTGGCCATTCACATCCTTGTGACTCTGTTGAAAACCAAAGATTAGTAGCACATTGAAGTACTGTATGTGCACCCACAGTACAAAAATGATAGATATGACAATATTTCGGATCTAGAGTGCATAAATCCATGAGTACAATGAAATAATAGAACAACAAGAAAGAATACCAGGAAAGTATCCTTCAGCATCGTATTCACAAGTGAAATTCGAATCTACTTTAATCGGTTGACGTGTTGTTGTAGTTTTCTTTTTAGCTCGCCATGCAAGAGCTGCATCAGTAGCAAATAGTGTTACTATATTTCATAAGAAAGAAAATTGAAATCGAATTTTGAATGATCTCATCGTTTTACCGCCTCGAATATCTGTTATTTGATCCCATTTACGAAGACCTTTTTTACATTCCACTGTATTCTCCCAACCACAAATTTTCTTGGATGGATCCCATGATGTACCCTCGCCACAAACAGCTGCTGTATCAACACCAGATGTACATATGTGATATATACGACAATTTTGTCGATCTGGATAATAGCCGTCCGCTGTAAGTAAATGAAAATAATGAGAACTATTACAATAGTGAATGATTGAAAAACCTTCACCTTTACAAACAAACGGGGCTGAATCTCTTTTATGTCGATCTAACAGAAGATTATCACCATTATCGTCATCAGGATTATAAAGATAAGAATTCGGCTTTGTTATAAGGGATTGTGCGGTAATAATTGTTGAATGTAATGTTGTTCTATCAATATTGAAATATGCTGGAATAGTTGATTGATATTGTAGAATATTATCAATCGATTTTATGGATACATATTGTTGTCGTATAACATTCAGTAGAAGATGTGACTCTATTGAATCAGATAGAAAACTTAAAGTGCCTAAAATGCAGTAATTGTATTCAGTTTATTTTAAGAACAGAAACCAACCATACCTATGATATATATAAAAGAAGACCACAATGATTTGCTATGCATCGCTCATCTATTTTTTACATATGCTTCTTAATGAGTGTAATACATGCCTTTGAATTCGTACGTGTAATTCGTTTTACTGTTCATATAACTTTTCCTTTTTTATCTATTAAGGTATGTATGTACGTTCGTGTATATTTTAATTGGACTCGTACATACATGTATAAAAATAATAAACTATGTGAGTATCATCACAACAATGTTGTTCTATGTTTGATCGAGGTTTTAGATTCTTTTCTCTTCTTTGTACATTGTTATGTGGTCTCTACTAGTCGAAAATACAACAAACGAACGAATGTGTAGGACTATAAACAATGATGTAATCATACATTCTTTTTCTACTTCTTTTCTTTTTTTTTCTGTCAATAACCACCAAGGTAGATCATGCAACTAGTTGTTAAAGTTTCCAACAACCTTCATGTATCGAAATCCAAATGAATAAATGTCAATGTAAAGTCTCGATTGATTTTCTGTTTAATCGTTTAGAATAAGATTCGATGATTTCTTACATAGTAGAAGAGATATTCTTTTTATTGAAAACAAACTACCGCAGCAGTAGACACAAAATGATAGTAGAAAAAAAAGTGTTTATAAAAGTTTGTTTTTTTTATTCTTTTTTCTTATCCATTTCATTTGAAATTCAATATAAAGAAGAATGTCATCGTGAAAAAGATTTGGATGAGAAGTCCACTATTTTGATGATCTATGCAAAGAAAAAACGTAAACAAATATTTTTTTTAGATCAACAATGTTGAATGAGGAATACTTTTCGTTGCAACACTTCCAGGCACTAATGAACCACATGGCATTGGAGCATTACTTGCTGGTCCACATCTTCCCGTATAACTACTAAATTTCTGATCACCTGGACATTTAGCTTCACGCATCTTATTTTGTGATACGCACTGATAATAGAAATGACAATCACGTTCAGTATCTGGATGAATACCATCACGTTTACTGGTGCCTGTTTAAGAGTTCTAGATAAAATATACTCGTCAAACGTATTCTAGTAGACTTACATTGATTTTTATCAGCTAAATTAACTACTCGTACTCCACATAAAACTCGTTCATAATCATTGCATTCACGTTTTTCAATGTCGAATAATTTTCTTTCAGGACAATTCAATCGTGATCGCGTGCCTTTATCACATTGATAGTATGAATTACATTCAATGGGATCCGGTATTGTATAGATTCCAGTTGGCTGACATTCTATAGCTGGTGAACCACCACCATTATCTTTTCCATTTGTTGACGATACAGCTGATGCTCCATTAGAATCAGATAGGATAGATTCAGTATCAGGTTTTTTTCGTGCTGTTGTTGTATCTATTAGAATAGAAAGAATGTAAGCAAGAATTTCTTCGATTCACGTAATGCGTGATTATTTTGTTGCAAAAACAAATGCATGCCTTCACTAGGAGTACTTGTTGAGTAACCCAATTTTTTTTCCTCGCAATTAACTTGATCGACCCATGCACACGATTTTGTCACTTCATCCCATGCAGTACCACGTGGACATTCAAAAACTTCATCAATGCCGTGCGAACATCGATAATATCTCGTGCAATACTCAGGATCACTGATGAAAAATAATAAATAAAATAGATCATGCTTGTTTTGTTTTTTTTTTGTTCTCATTTCTCATTCGAAAAGAAGAGAAAGATAATGTCTTACGCAAAAAATCCATCACGTCCAGCACAAAGAAAATCAGGAGATGAACTTGCTTGAGAAATAATGAGAAGAAAAACTGGAAGAGAAGTTCAATGCATAGAAAGATAAATATCGAACTTAAAATGAGAATTAGAATTCATGCACTACAATCATAATAAATAATGATGCTGAAAATGAATCTCACGATCTTTATTATCAATATCTTCGTTGTCATCACCATCATGTAGTCGTTTCTTTGATGGTATTTTTCGATTTTTTTTCGTTTTCTTTGTCGTCTTTTTAACAATGACAATAGGTTGTTCATCATCGTCCTCATTACTATTATCATGATGATGATTTGCTTCTGCTATGTTTTGATCATCATCATAATCAGACATAAGCTTTTGTGTTGTCTTTTCCGCACGTGAACAATCAACACTATCAAGCCAATTACAACGATTTTCATGATGATCCCATGCTGTACCACTTGCACATTCAAACTCTTCTGATGCTCCATGTATACATCGCCAATAGATATGACAAAATTCTGGATCATAATACCAGCCATCTTCTTTTGCTGAACAATCATATTCAGCCCATGTGTTTTCAAAAAGAAAACTAACAAGAATTACGATGGCAAAGACAAAGCTAAAAGCTAAAAATACGAGAGGAAGCTTCTTCTAATCATCATCTACAAGCAATAGATTAATGCCAAATGAAACACTATTTTTATTTCCTCTTACCGATAGAAAAATAGAAATTCCTAAGAATCATAGTCATTTTCGATATAGAGAACCAGACAAGATTATCAAATGATTAGAATCAATCTGTTTCTTATTCCTTTAATATTCTTTTCTTTTCTTTTTGTCGTTAAATATTAACTGAACTCGACATGATAATATTCAACGTTTACTTACTGTCACAGGGTCGTCGATTATGATTTAGAAGTTGCATATTTCTAATATTTTCATTCTTGAGGTGTTTTATTATTCGACAATCGACAAGGAAAAGATGAGAATGTCAAAAGATAAAACAAGAATTCGAACGACATCGTGTAATCCTTAATCAAAGAATGAACCGATCTCTTTATGTTGAAGTGCTTCGTTCGTAAGATAAATTTTCTTTACAAAAAAAAGGTCACATTCTTCTCGTACCTCTTTTTTTTCTTGTCTTACGTACATGTCATACAATAAGTATTTAACAAAGGAACGATAGACATTCTTAAACATAGATCGAGCATGAGTGTTGTTTTAATAGTTAATAAATAAGTCTGAAGTAATTAATTGAAAAAAAATACATCAATTACAACTCATCGCAAGCATGACAATGTTTTATGTAATTCAAAAACAAAGATTTCCGTTGAAACTTACTGATGAATTAAACAAGTTCTTCCTTTTCATCCATAAGATTTTCTTTTGTATGATTTCTCAATAGTTGCTTAAACTAATCTGCATTCAAACCATCACTCGATGAACATTTTCGTATACATTCTGAACTGAACAAATCATAAACCAAAGACCTAGAAGTAAGAATTTCTTTATGTCAATATCTACGAGATTTTTCCCTTTTAATTACACTAATTTTCATTAAGAAATTCGTTAATATAAATAGGTGAATACGATAACTTGTTTCGAGTCGATGTCAATTCAATGATAATGATACTAACAGTTCCTTAAAATAATTGAAATTTTCTTATTTTTTTTAGCCAAATTTTTCAAACATGAGTAACTAGATGGACAAGTTCGAATAGACTAGTCTTCGTTTTGTTTCCGAATGTAGAATATTCGTTGAAATTTTAAAATATCGAACTATGCTCCGAACTTGTGTTCATTATTCATATATCAGGTTCGATACAATATCTCCGACTATATCTATCTTCAAAAGTAATAGATTCTTCATATATCTGTTATAGCTCAATAGTTTTTTTTTTATTGTGTACACCAGAGTCATTGCTAGACAATCTGGAATGGTGAATATAGCTTACTGAAAAGAATATCTCTTGTCAAGATGCTGATGAAGTCCGTCGAATGAATCAGAAGCAAGCATTAAATGAACATTTCAACCTATGTATGCATGTATTAATACAATTGTATACGTGGCAATGTAATTTTTATATCTTTGGCAGAGAGGCTGATGATATCTAAAATATGTGCTTAATGACGAATTTAAGCATAGATTCATGAAAAGATCATCTAAATTCTATTCGAAGATTTTCCTGAAAGATTCACTGTACAAGTTGAGTAGATTCAGGACTAGTGTAAGAGATTCAAACTATCACAAGAGTTAGCTAAAAATAAATGGTTCAACTGATGATACTTACTCATTTATCTCATGCTCGTTTTTGCATCGTGCTCCAATATTTCGCCTGCAAATGCTTGACTATTAGTCGATAGTATCACGGTATTTTTTTGCTTGGCAATTTTTCTACAAACTAATATGCACTAGCTACCACCAATGGTTTGTTTGTTTCGTATTAATACAAATTCTTTCATTTCTAGTATTTCTACCAGATACAAATGTATGTATTGAGAATCCGAAATGCGCTTACTATGGTTATGTTTCGAAAACTAAATTAGTAATGAAATAGTTTTATTTTTATTGTTGGATTTATGTCTAGATTCTTCGTTTATCAATGTTTTCAATAAAAGAGCTTGGCTCCGGTCAGATCGACAATCTCGCTTCGAATGATGCTAGTTAGATCGAAAGGACTGTTCTCTTTTTCAATTACCTCTGAGTAATGAAACAGCGTTTTCTTCGAAAATATTCAGTTACGACAATTTTGTGTCTTAGGTTATACTGTCTTTCTTCTTTTGTTTCAAATCTCCAGCAGCCGGTTTCGTTTTTGCCTGACAATATAATTCTCTCTTTGTTTTCACAACAAAATTTTGCAAACCACTGATCAACTAGTGAAACCAACGTCGGAGATCATTAAGTCAATTTGTTCTAATAAATTGCTTTGCTTGGAACGAAAGTTCGAGAAGAATACCGATATTTCTAGAACGTAGGCTATGGTTTCTTTCGCGTGATGAATTTAAATAGGCAAACTACCTCTCAGTGTTTCAAATGAATACTGTTTAGAAGACTTAACAGTTGACCCAGAGCAAGGAATGCCTTCGACAACATACAAGAGAAATGAATCTAGCGTAGTTTACAATTTAATAGAAGGTATATGTAGGAAGCGGTAATGCATAGCTTTTGTGAAGATGGATTCTAGTGTGATTTTCAGAATGGCTCATTCTTTTAAAGAAACATTGAATTCACAGCTCATCCAAGTGATACGGCCTTTGTAATAGGGCCAGTGGACGGGGCACAGTTTGTATATCATTGAGAAAGTATTTGATTTGTTGGATTTTTCAATAGATTGCTATCTTGCAAGTAGTTTTGTATGAGATTATGGTTATTTCGACGGTGAAATTAGAGTTTTTTGTATCAATGTGTTATGCACCTCAGGAACCTTGTAAGTTTATAGTAACTCTTTAGAAAATGAATTGATGGGCATGTATTTTAAGGGATTTCCCATCGTCACCTAAGTCAAATATCGTTTGTGGAAAACGTCGGTGATCAAGGGATGATGATGTTATCTGGCGTAGTACTAATCGATTGAAAGTTCTCTATCCATTGAGTTTCTTAAATAGAGGAGCAAAACACATTTGTTGGTTTGACTCGAGCATTCGATCGTGATGCTGATATTTATTTGTTAGATGATCATCTTTCAGTCATTGATGTCAGAGTTTCGTAGTACATCCTTGAAGAGTACGTGATGTTGTGCCACATTGTACCATTAGGGTTTAGATGACTTTTATACAGCAATAAAGCACAACTTGGACGAAAAATATGCGTCTTAGCCGTGCATAAACTTCAATACTTAGAGGATGCTAAGAATATTCTAGACTCTGACAATGTAGGATGAAGACTGAAACAACAAACTAAGTATTTTACGTTCTTCAACTATTTTCCCATTAATGTGGTTTGAATGAAATAAGACAACTACGAGCAGTTCCAAAAGTCATCATTATATAGTGTTTTTCTAACTGATAATAAACAAGAAGCAATATCTACTAATTTGAAAAAAATAAAATTGATTAGATTTTGATAGAATTCTAAACGAGAATTTAAAAGTTACATAGATTGTTTATTTTTTTTCTATTTTGCCAATTTGTATACTTAAGATTTTCTCTGATTAATAATCTCTACTTTGAAAAGTTTTACTTTTAGACTTAACCTCAAGTTTAGTAAAACTCATTATAGTACATCAAATAAATATTGAGAATATTTACATGATTATAATAATGGTGGAGGTGATTGAAAAGAAAAAGAATCAAATAACAATGAAACAGTATTGTTCCAGAAAATAAACTCTTGTAAGATATGTTAAGTTATCTTCAATAAATCACTAGAAATAAAAACCTATCCTTTTCTCAGTCCGATGACCACTCATGTTTTGAGATGTCGCAATTCCCCTTTCAATAAGTTCAATGACATCATCAGACATTCATACGATAATGCTTAAAGCACAATAGTATCATAATTTCCATCGTGATCTTTAAATTATTTTATTCAATCACCTTTAGGTCTAGAAGAAGATGAAGAATAGTCGATTATTGTAATAAAAGATGTTAAATAATTGATTTATTTGACTTTGAATTTTTCTGCCCAATATGTTTATCTTGAGTCACTTTGCTCTTCTTAATTAGTTTCATTTTCTGGTGAAAGCCAACATAAACCAAGCAATAAAAGGAGAAAAGTTTTCGATGAAAAATAATCATGAATAGTTTCTATTTTTTCTTTCTAATATTTCATTCATGTGCTTGACCATAGTGTCTAAACTGTACAACAATTTAAAAAAATAGATTTCTTTATATCTACGGTAAGATTTTGTAAAATCCAGTTTCCTATAAGATTTATGATGTGTAGGATCAAATATGCATTAGCAATAAATGTTTTCTTTGAGAAAACTGTACATAAAGAGGGTTTATGAATTTGCCATGGGATAGCAACTCTTTTTTTCGTTCTTGAAATATCTGAGAAACTCTTTTCGAAATCATAAACGGAAAAACCGTTTATTATCTTCGTTATATTCGGAAGAAAAGGGTTTATGTCCTGTTGCAAATTCATAAGCCCTTTTTTTCGTTTATTATTCTGCGGATTTTTTACAGTATATGTAGGTGGATTTCATCAATGCACTTCAGCGTACACAAAAAGTCGAATTTCGTAGTAAATCGAAAACTTGATGCCAGAATGATAGAGAGAATTCAACTAGGTCAATTTTAATGCAATCGACATCGCTGAAGTCTTCTATTTCCCTGAATCTGTCACAGAATATATGAGAAAGCATACTTTTTCGAGCACTCACTAAAAAAATGATTTTTCTTTCTGCTTTTGTTTACTCTAATGCGTTGACTTGAAACACAAGCTGTTCTGTAGCTTTCGATATTTGGACAAAAAAAGATAATGGGGTATGCATCGCCAGCATCTTATTGACACTGTTTGTTTTGGTTCATGTTGTTGTTTCGATCATTCTGCTTCTTTTCAAAATTCACAATCTGATACTTTCTTTTATTCTAGACAGGGGTTTCATCATTGTAAGAAATCATTTTCAACGTTTTTTTGCCCCAGAGTAATTTTAGTAAGCATCTACCTCAAATTTCCGTGCAACGCCTTCTTCCGTTCCGAATCGCTATTGTAGAGGTAAGCTAACGTCTCTATGTCTAGTCTACACAGTTGGGATAAATGCTTTTGTGAGTAGTATTCGAATACACGTTCAAAGTGAATTATAAGACAGTAAAGGATAGAAAGAAAGTAGGGGTGTGAAAGTCTTTCAATGCTCCCTTTATCTATATTCATACGCACATAGAGTGATGAATCCAAGATTTTTATTACAAATGATTCGATCAATCTTGGGACGATCATAATGAAAAAAACCGTTTTGAAGCTTATCGAAGTTGTTTCATCCTCACGTTTTCGCCTTTTCTTTTGGAAGAAGCCGAAAGGGCTTTTAGAATTATAAAAAATCTCTCCGATAACTATACTTTCCCTTCCCGGCTCGAAATCGTCATCGCCCTTATGTAGAAGCTGATTTATTTTCAAGACATGAACCTAGGGGACTGAATCCGATCAACCAACGAAATCCTATCGGAATCCTGGTTGAGGAATGAGTATTGGATCTGACGGGATAATAGTAATTTATTATTTGGGTGCCAATTAGTACCGGATGACATAATTAGAGGTCCCGAGGTCGTTCGTTCCGGAGCCCGGATACGGCCGGAACCCGCAGGAAACGGCATATTTTCCGGCTTCTTCCTGCCGGTTCCGGTGTATTTCCGGCAGGAAACGGCCGGAAAAAACACCGGAACATGGAAGCAGTATTCCGGCCGGAAATATCCGTACCCGGAACCTGGATATTCCCGCGACTTCCACGAACCGGAAATTTCACGGAAATACCTCGGATCAGCCAGGAACCTACCGGAGCTATCGCAAGTTCCGCAAGGATCCAACCAGAAAACACAACAATCCGAGAAAGAAACATCGGAAAACAGTCGGAATCCGCCGTATTCCGACCCAAATTATTTCTGCTTCGGAAATCAGGCATCCGCTTGAAAAACAATTGCATCGAATATTTAATTCTCATTTATATAATTCCTAGATATCCAAATCATCGTTTTACAGAAAAAGACCTTTAAAGGTCTTTTTTGGGATTTTTTTTCTAATACTTTTAGTTTAAGGACAATGTCGACGACATGCATAGTTTAGCTCATTGTCATGGGTTCGCGTGTACATTTTAGATGTGTTACTCAAAGTTTTATCGTTTTCAGAGCATTATTATGCACTCAAAATTTCCTCGATAAAAATGTGAAAGGATAAGTCATTTAGAGACTTTAGAAGCGTCACTTACCTTGATTGAAGACTCAGGAAAGTCTCAAAACAGTGGTGTTTAACATGTATGCTGTTCTTACACATATCGTTTCGGTTTGCCAAAGTCTAAAAATCTGATTTTTAGGTCTTCGGACTTAAAATTCCCATTTTCGTGACGAAATCAATTTTGGAAGGAAATGTATCATTTCTCACTAGAATGCTTTTTGTTCCCAGGGTATCTTCTGGTATTATCCAAAAGAGTAAAATAATGAAAATGTCAGTTAGAGACTTTAGTAGCGTCACTTACCTTGATTGAAGACTCAGGAAAGTCTCGAAACAATGGTGCTTAACATGTATGGTGTTCTTACAAATATCGTTTTCGGTTTGTCAAAGTCTATAAATCTGATTTTTAGGTCTTCGGGCTGAAAATTCCAATTTTTGTGACAAAACCGAGTTTGGAGGGAAATGTATTATGTTTCACTAGAATTTTATTTGTTCCGAGCGTATGTTCTGGTGTGTTCAATGCTTGTTTAAAAGAGAAGTAAAAGCTGGATTCAAAGTTCGGAGACTTTACTTAATAATCGTGAGTATTTAGCGCTGTTTTGGAAACGGCCAGATCAGTTTTCGGGAGCTTAGCGGAAACGGTCAGATCTGAGCCGTGTTCTCTCTGGATGGGAAAATAGCTTTTTCCGTTATCGGTATCCGGTCCGGAAACGGTCGGATCTGGACCGTATGCGGTCCCGGCTTGGAAACGGTGTTTTCCGTCGACGGATCCTGTGTAGGAAACGGGAACCGTATCCGTGGATACGCTCCGGTGCCCGGAATTGGTGGGAAGTAAGCCGGATCCTGAAGAAGGAACCGATTTCGGAAACCCGCTTCCGGAATTCGCGGGAATAACACCGGATCCGGCCGGTTCCCGCCGTACGTCTCGGACCTGGGTCTGTCAGAACCATTTAACGGATGTTGTCTGATTCCCACAATCGGTCTGATCTTATTCTAATCGTAAGGAGCCGAACGCCGTTCCGCATCTAGAGGTGTAAGTTGAAGGTTAAAACGGTAGCGGCTCATATGAAGTTTGAATTTTTTTAAGGTTGTCAGTGGCCGGAAATTTAAATTAGTAAGCCATTCCTCAGCGGCGGTTATATAACTTGAAGTTTATTTTTCATGATGGCGGCGGCTGGGTTTCATATTGATGACTTTTTTAAAGCTGTTTCTATTTATTTCAATCCCTGTTTACTACTTTTTTAAAATAGAATTTATGAAAAAACTATATTTTTTGTTATCATCCAATGAAAAAATACATAAAGAGTATTAAGACAAACGAGTATCACAAACTATGCGCATATCAAAACATAAGACTAGAATAAAGTACAAAAAGAAAAAAATATAATAATATAGTCTGAAAATAATACGAATATTATTAACACACAATGCTAGCGTATACAATTGAATGTATAAGTAAAAAAACGATAATATAGATCAAAACTATACGAATATCGATGACTAAAATGGTGACACCAATTGTGATCCAAAAGTGAAAATGTCGAAAACTGTTTTTCGAAAATATCGAAAGGTAAAAGGTCGAAAGACTAAAATATTGAAAGGGAAACATGTCGAAAGAAGAATTATTTCAATCAAATGAGAAATGACTCTTGGTTTTCGTTTGAACGGGCGAAAGTTAAAATCAACACATGGATGGTTGGCTTGGTTAACTTCAATATAATCTGAGTAGAATCGTTCTGCACTTTTCGCCACTACAAAGGACAAGCCTGCAAACAGGCCAGATGCATCGATAAGGTTGCTGTGACGTTCTATGTGGAGAACGTCCAGTTTCCATCCAGGGGTGTAATGCTCCTGCTTGAGCAGTATATACAGACTGTGTGAATGTTGATGTGAGTGTGAGTGTTGTCGTAAGTGTGCTGAAATAACATCATGGTTAATGAATCCTCAAGAAGTTAATAAGCTCACTGAAGAAATCAATCCAGAAAAAATAAGTCTCGTTAGTCACTCAAAACCAGCTTTTCGACCTAATTGGACCGCAGATGTTCCAATTTTTTATTGTAGTTCTATTTCATGCCCCGCCATTTTCAATGAAGTATTTGACTTTCGGTCTTTGAAACTATCAAACTGCACTTGAATTGCATCAAATATTTGAGATCCAGAATGTTATCTTGTCCACTTTTTCATATTTAAATAAACTAATTGCTACATTTTCCAATTTTCACCGATCTTCGCCAACGGAATTTACTGACATGGGTGGCTATATTAATATAAATGAATGCAGTTTTCGCAAAGAAGAACGGCAGGCTATAATCCATGGGAAAAGTATTATATTTAAATGCTAGCTGATGATTATGTTCGCATAAAAACGTTCTTTAGCTTTGTTTCAGTCTCATTTAAAGAATGTATTCAAAAATATGAATTAAATACTCGTTATTTTCTAGTATAATTTTCAGCATTGAGTTAAACAAAGCTCATCGATCCGACATATTACTTGGTTTTTAAACATATCTTGCAAATATTTATCAGGTTGAACTGGAAGAAAACCAACTAATAATGCTATGTGTATGCTTTGCTTTGCACGCACACTGCTTGTCAGTCGATGGGAAAAGTAAATAAAAACAAATGTGAGAACCCTGTATCTATGCGCATTCGTTGGTTGCTTCTATCGGATTCTTCAATAACATAATCTTATATTTTCACAGGGAAGAAATCGTAGGCTACTAGCAAAGGTGCATAGTTTTAATCTTGAATCAATAGAAGAACAGTGATATATACTGCAAGCATGTGCATCCTACTCTAGATGCTCGTGTGGTTGTTATCGAAGCAACTTTCTCTCGCTAAGTAAAAAGGTAAAATTTGCAGGTGAAGTAATTTTCTATGCGCCACACTGCAAACAGTGGCTGTATTTATTAAAATTGTGTTGTTGCTCGTAGTCAATACCGCAGTTGCGAATCTTTCACGTTCATTATTCCGAGTAAGTCAACCTTCATGGTACAACAATTTCAAACACCACGCTTCACACAAAAATGTATCGATTTTCTGATACGTGTTGAGAACAGGAAATATGCTCTCATTTTCGATTTTTCAGTTTATGCGTCAGTTTCCTTTGAAGCATTTTAGAGGTCGACCGAGACAGTCAAAGATAAATTAAGTCATCATATTCAAGGGGCGCAAAGTATTGAAACTATTTATTATAACGCAATCTTATTTTTAGTTAAGCAGTTGTTGAGAATCTGTACAACAGAGTTGACAACTAGAACGACTGCTACCGAATATAGAATCATGCTTTGAGGACCGCACAATGATTCCAGACAAGAACATGCCATACTTATCTGAAATAACTAAAAGACACTGAAAACGTTACACATCGTGATGGAGAAAAATTAGACAAGTGTTTCTCACTGTCATTCCGTGACCTAGATGAGCCAAGAGATAGAATAAGAACTTCTGAAATTGAAGAAATATGTTAGAACATTGTAGGGATGGGTGTAGTCCAAATGAGAAAAGTGGATCCTGATATCCTAGAATTTCGATAGATCCCAATGGATCTTATCGTATTCCTGGATCCAATGTGGTCCATGGATCTTTGCATCCGCTTTTCATCCTTGATGTGACTGTAGGCACCATTTTCCATCATGGGAAAACTAAGATCTTTACTCACACGTACATGCTACACACACACTATCGACATTAATGTCCCTCTTCCATGTAGGGTGATGCATGCTCAGCTTCATTGCTAGATAATAAAAAGGCAAAAAGTAGTTAGTTGCCATAGTCGAAGTGGCTGCAAATGTGTGAGTGTGCCTTTGGGAGTGCGGGTGAACTGAAAATGACTATGCCACACATCCAGAAATGCCCACACCTACATCCAAAATCCACAAGTTGAGCAACATCCAAACCGAACGAAATTCCAAACCCACATCGACAACCACACTCTAATCTATCCCTTACAAATTAATTGATGCGCTGTAGATAAGCCGAGAGAATCCAACAAATCGTAGCAAAATTTGTAAATAAAAGTCTTTTTAAATCCTAAGTGGCCTTTCCCATAGGTTCTACTCGTCAACACCAGACACCAGAACTGATTCTAATTGTTTAGACTACACGTATGCATCAGAGTGAAGAAAATACTCATAATCACACGGTAAACTACGCAACTAACTGAGCACCAATGCGCTACACTCAAACACGAAGCCGTATCCTAATTCAGAGAAGCACGCGCATCCTGCAGTCCGCGCTTAGATTCCACTTTTCCACACCCACACCGACTAGACATCTATGTGCTCTAACGAATAATGCATTGTATGTCGATATGCCTCATCTTAGTATTGAACAAGTAAGAAGCTGTTGAATAGAATTTTAAGTTGTTCTAAAATATCTACGGAAGCCTGCTGTGATTATTTTGAGGCCTTCTTTTCTTCATTTTCTTATCGAGACTTCTGTAGCATTTAAACTATGAAACACTAATGCCAGTTTCCAATATTGCTCAAAGACTACTTGATAATAGACGCAGAGAATTTCTTTTGGAAGAAGTCAACTGAATATGCACAGCTCACCACCACAATAACGAGTGCTCTCCATGTCAAGCAAGACTTGTATACTACTCATTTATTGAGCTTATCAATATTAACTTCAAGACTTCGCATTAGCGAAACAAATGGATGTTCAGCATTAGTTATTCAGAAAAGAAGGTGAATCATTCAGGTCATAAGAAACTGTGTATGAATTTTCAAATTAGAAATCTCTATCTGGCTACAGTACTGCGAGAAGAACTCTGGAATCACTAATTGCAATGGGACTGATTCTTCTAACAACTAATTTGTTAGAATTTCAGTATCTTTGCTTTCTAATTTATATAGATTTACCTTTTAAGATGGCTTCTGAAGGTCTGAAATCATTATCAGAACGTGTTCGGGATTCGAATGGAGTGAGGCTCGCAGACTTTGAATGTGAAATTTGTAACGATCTCCTGTGGAAGCCGATATCTTGTCAACATTGTGACACCCTGTTTTGCACAGCTTGCATTAATCGTTGGCTTGCTGGACATTCAAATCAATGCCCAAAAAGATGTAAATCGTTTACCGAAAGAAGATGTCCTAGATTAATTAATCAGCAGCTCGGGAGAATACAGATCGCATGCATATATCATGCCGTCGGCTGTAAACAGGTACGAATATTAGCTTTTCAAAAGCAGTCATTCCCAGGTCACTGTTTTTAACATAGATCATTGAATATGAAGCTCTTGAGAAACATGAAAAACAATGCGAATATCAACCTTTAGAGTGTGCAGGTTGTCATTCAAAATTTCCGAAAAAGGACTTTGCAGAACATGAAGCTAACTGTGGATTAGTCGTTTTGTTATGTCCCTATTGCAACCTGAGCTACAAGAGGCATGATGCTGATTCAGTGCATACGGAAAAGAAATGCCAAATAAAGCAAATACAACAGCTTCGAGGAGAATTGCAAACACAAGCAGAACGGGTTACACAGCTAACAGAAATGGTTCGTCTCCTTCAGCAGCAATCGAATGCGAATCAACAATATGTGAATGCACAAATTCAACAACAGTCGAATGCAAATAAACAATACGTGAACGCACAAATTCAACAACAATTGGATACGAATAACCAATACGTGAATGCACAAATTCAACAACAGTCGAATGCGAATAAACAATACGTGGATGAGAAAATTCGAGAACAGTCTAAGAGTCTCAAGGAGCTGTGGGATGTCGTCGAACAGTTGAATAAAGAAGTAAACCATTTAGGTACGTGTAACAATGATATTCAGTTCTAAACAAGTTTTTTTATGATTCTTTTCTTAACCATCGGTAGGCAGTTTAGTAAGACATCCAAACAGGCCTATTCGTATTTTCATATTAGTTTATTTCATTTAATACAGCTATTATTATTTTCATTAAGTCTGAATAAGAAGTTAAGGGAGCAATCAGTTCTTGCTCAATGGACTTTCTATCCCAATCCAGGTCAAAAAATCAGACATTAAGTTTTGTAAGATCAGATGAAATCGTACGAAAAATCGTAGTCTCAGATCTCTTACATCAATTTGTACAGTAAGATTCTTTTAAGATCTTACTGTCGCATACAATTTTCTACAATCTTATAATCAGATTGATAGAAGAACAAGATTTGTCAAGGACTTGAGAGTAAGACTTGATGTCAGACTTCTGAGACCACGATTTTGTGTATTATTTTTGTCTGATCTTACAAGATTATACAAGATCAGATGCAGAATTTTGCCCGATCTTACTATCCGATTGTTTGCCCGGGGAAATACAAAACTATCTAAAGTCACTCAGAAGTAAAGCACACTTTCAATGTTCCTTAAGCATTCGCCCGCTTTCGATCCCCAAGAAGTAAGCATATTGAACAGATCAGTCGAAAATAGCTGCTTTGACGATGTTGATATGTTTGATTTTGTATGAATAGAACGTCAAACACTTGTAACTGACAAATCGACACCGCTATCGTGGGTTCTTCGAAAGCAAAAATCTTCTTTTTATGTTTTCACGACATTCTCTTCAAGAATAATATTTGATAAGTTTCATTCTGAACCTATCTGGTACTGTTAATCAACACACATTACATTAGTGGCTACGCATTTCATTGAAAAAACTATTCAAAATAATTTAGTCAGATATTAAGCAATTTCGACATTATCTTTGATTCATTGATCAGTTTACTGATGTTTTTCTCAGAGCCATGTTACCCTTTATCGTCGCACCTTCTTTTCTGAACAGCAATCTCTACACTAAGTCAGAAAATTTGTGGCTAAGTATCGTATTATCTTATTTTCGAATATTTATGATAGCGAAAAATCAGTCAAAATTTCAGAACAACCGTTTTCGTAAATGAAACAATTTGTTTTACCGTTTAATAACTTTCAAATTCATCAATTTCACGTTTGAAATAAACTTCTTCATTAAAATTTGATTAGTTTACTATTTTTAGGGTAAATTAGCTTACAATACATATCTTTCTTGAGTTAATATTTGATTTGATTTCATGTTAGGAGTGTGAGTGTGATTTACAACCGATATTTGAATAATGCTATCCACATGAACTGTTTGTTTGCTACGCCTTTCAATCGTTAAACAATAGCTTTAATATCTAACTTTCTGATGATTCTACTTAGAATATTTTACTTTGCAAAACTGTGGATCTCGCTGTTCCAAAGAACTTCCTTGATCATAGTGAATTAAGCCAATGACTCCTAATCAATTATTCAAGTGTAGTTGACACAAATTGAAAAATATATAATGATCATGTTTTTTATAATAGTGTCATTGAAATTTTAACAATGCCATACATCCTTCTTAGAGCTCTCCATCTATTGAAGGGTACTAAAAGTTTGAAAAGAGATTTTTGGGAGACATTTTTTATTAAAGCAATATGAAAATGCGAGAGAAGTTTCGCTTATAGCAAACGTTTGCTACACTACATGGTTATTTGATACGAATAATCCAACAGTACTCAGCATTAAGAAAAATAAATAAGTTAATTTCTTCAGAATTTAATTGCACACTCGATAGTACAGCAAAACAAATTTTAGAAATTTTATCTAATTTTGAAAAATGCACATTGCTGAGTGTCCACGAAAAATAAATTTTATCCCGTTTTACTTATAGTTCCTAAAAGTGATCCTTCCGTCCTTTGGGTCCTTTTGGTCCGTTGGATACCTATTGACGCTATAAGAACTAAAAGGACCAAAAGTAGCAGAAGGACTAAAGATACTAAAGGAGCTAAACGTACTAAGAGGACTAAAGAAGAACGAGGCTGGCGATACTAAAGAGACTGAAGGATCAATTCGAGGGACTCAAAGTAGAACGAGATAAACTCTGTTTTTCGTGGACCTATGGCATTGCCCAGGCAGACAAGGAAACGGCTGAAACGGCGTTTAAACACACCGATATGTAAATCGTTAAATATGTTTGATTAGTCGCCAAAAACGCGTTAATCATAGTTTAAGAAAAATCTCA
>OENT01000560.1:0-98321 GCA_900239685.1 Rotaria macrura
AAAAGACATTTTCCATGTCCGAATCTACCTGTAATATCTGGTACATAATTATTTTTTTCCTCCCACTCTACTAGTAGATGTTCTATTAATTTACGATCTGTAAGCTGTTCATCTTGTGGTGACTTTTTGAAGGTTATTGAGTAAGGTGGAAATTTTGAACTTTGTTTAAGAACTTTTTAGTCACTTGTTTTTGTTGTTTCTGCAATTGTGTGATTGCTTGGTGGTGTTGATTGCGTTACAATTGACTCATGTCTTATATGTTTATTTGTCTTATTACGGTTGTTGTTATCGATTTGAATATTTGTTGTTTGAGTGTTGGAGTTTGGGGTTTTGATGTTGTTGGAATTTTTCTTTAAAAAGGAGTTTGTATCTTCTTTTGATGACTCATCAGTCCCCATCATTCCTTAGAGGCAATGAATAGGGCGGAGAGAAGAGAAGGAAAGATAAAAGAAAAAAAGAAAAGTGCGCTATGAAAGTATGAATATAAGAGTGTATCAGTGGTGCAAAAACACGTCCGATCACTATCGATGCATAAGAGTGAATGAATAATTCATTTCATTGAGTAACATATCAATAATCAAAATACTCAAGTAAGATATGATATTATTTCGACAATATAGGATATATGTTTCCTTTCCTCTAGAAATGATGTGTATTATGTTGCAAAGTTTCATTCACTTTATACACATTATGAGTGCCGCATCTATGATAATATTTCCGAAAGTGAATTTACCAGATATTGACATTCTCGTTGATGTTGATAAAGGTATTCTTCTTGAACGTGTCGGTATTTATTCAACGAAGTCGGAAAATGCTATTCTTCATACATTAGTACCGTTGCACGATTTTTATCAAGTATTACCAACAGCTGATGTATGTTCACATTCAATTCAGTTTAAAGACCAAAATATGATTGAGTTAGCTACAATATTGTCGAATGATCAAACTTCGTTTTCTACTGCTCAGCATAACAAAAATAATATTTCAAATTTAATCAACAAAAGTGTTAATGATTTTCTGACGATTTATGAGCCGGGTGCATTTTTTACAAACGTAAAGTCTATTTTTCACTACTTTGACAAGAATTTTTGTATTAGAACAAATGATATGCAATCACTTCAAACAGTCTCTGGTGATAATATGGTGGTAAATCAACCACGTCAATCTTACTCATCTAAGGTGCCAGTGATTGTTTTAGTTGAACAAATTATGAAAAATCAAATCGGTTTCGAATTTTTAAAAGATGAAGAAATTTCTTTGTTCTTATTACCATTGATGTCATCTATTGATAAATCGTATGGATTTTTAAGTACAACAGAACTGATGAATGACTTTGTCCGTTTGATTATATCGCAAACATATTATGTTCTGCATTCTTGTACAAACCGTCTCGAAAATATGGATTTATATGCACCTTGTTTAATAATTTCAACACTTTTTGTACGACCGCTTCATATGGATTCCGCTGCATATAAATTTTACAATTTATACCACATACCAGTTGTCATTAACCAAACTAAATATACTTATACTAATATACCAACAACATTCGGTATAAACTTTATTGATCAAACCTTAATCATATAGAATGAGAGACAAATCAAATCAAAATGCACGTTCTCAAAATTTGTTCAATGTGAAGTAGAACCTGTGTTTCTGCCGCTTGGAAGTTTTCCTTGCATGAAACAATTGTTTTCTTCAGATATATCTACTTCTAATTGCGCTATTATTCGTACAATTAATACTCAACCAACTGCTGTCAATATAGTTCAGAATGTTTGGATATTATATAATTTCGATGAAGTTAGACACTGTTATCTACATTCCAATTCGAAAGATGAAATTGAAGAGTTGAAAGTTATAGATTCATCTATTGTTCGATTACCATGTGAAACATTTGTTAAGTGTTCAGACGATAGTCTGTTTAGATCACAAGTATCTGGTAGGAGAACAACTACAATTGCTTCAATGCTAATTCGTATACAAATAAGAAAATAGGTTTCTCCCGTCGGATCCCTTAGTGGTTCCAAAACCCGGATTCCCATAGGATTTCATCGGAACGTCGGATCCTATCAGGTCCTGTTGGATTCGATATAGGATTCATTCACCTGGGTACCAGTGTCAGTTGATATTTATGCAGGACGTTTGCATTCTGAAAAAACAACAGAGTCCGGGTTTTTATATGTGAAAATAGCACACTTTAGTGACAATTAAGACTGGGACTGGGACTGGGACTGAAAAAAGTCATTTTGCAGATCCGTAGGCGAGACATCTTCATTATCCTAACATATTAAATTTCACGTCGATATGCACAGCGGTTTCTCATAGCAACACTACGGTTTCTAAAGCCGAGCTCCAATAAGTGCCGAATGCCGCTTTCAAGCGGCGTCATCTAGCGGTGTAGCGCATTACGATGTGAATACATGAAAGTGCGGTTTCTAAAACATTACTAACCCGGCTATAGAACACTGCAACTTTGCCACACAATATCTCCATTCTTCTAGTTATACTTTTTCTGGCTGACAGAACCATAATCAACTTTATTTTAAAATTTTTGTTACTTGCTTTGAAACCCAAGTAAGCAAAAGATAAAGGAAGACTGCCGACATGTCTAGTCCAAAATGTCCACGAAACCCATCAGGTCTAGTCTGAAACGTCTTGTACATCGGTAAGGACTAGTCATCGTTTGGACAAATGTCCTTCGAACACGTCTTGACTTGACCAGAATGTTTTTGAATCCAGTCATATCTAGTCTATTTTGTCATTTGACATCGTCCAGGCTAATCAAAAGACTAAAAACAGCCGATGAAAGGTGGATTTGAACATCTCACCCGACAGTTTTAAAAAAAATGACGGCCATCCTGACAGCAGACTAGGACACTGAGATAGACGGACGTCAGTTTATATCGTCTAATCAACCGATTGACTCCACGTCGTCCACTAGACAATGGGAAATTCATCGATGTCAAACGACTTCGATTAGTCTGAAATGTCCTTAACAGTAGTCAGGACTAGTCCGAAGCGTCATTTGCACGCGTCATGGCAAGTCCTATTTTAAAGCGTGCATCACCCATCCTAGTCTAAACTAGTCTGAAAAACTCTAAAAAATCCACTTCGTTTGCACTCACTTGCGCTACCTTTTCGTTTAAACTGATCAACAGTGGAAAGTAAAAGAAGCAGAATATAAGTAAAAAAGTTTTTCAATATCTGTATCATTTCTTAAAAACAATCGGCTCATCATTAGATGCATTTAGAACATGGGCTAGATGGTAGAATAACAATCATTTCATTGCTTATCGTGTCCTAAAACCCTCGTAGATTGATAATTAAGCATGATGTGTTATATTAAGATTATAGATATTAACGACATGCATTTATTTTATATCAATATGATATCGATTGTTACCGGTATTATTAAGTTTTTTTATAGCTAGAAAGATAAACAGAGTCAACCATAATCAACAGTGAGTTCAAAGATAGAGAGTATGATTTCTGAATCTCCGTCTTGATAAATCCCATTATGTTTTATATTTCTAGTTGTTGAAAATGTAAGAGTATATTGAAGCATTTAAAAAAATGCAGTAAATACAAAGGACAATATTTATCTTGCAGCGAGGAGTGCTAATTTATATATTTTAAAATTATTATGTATACTAAATTTAATAAAAAAAAACTACACATAATTTAAATCATTTTATATCATAATTTTATTCTGTTTTATTTTAAAATATAATTTCTATCTTGAATTTAAGAATAAATTTAAATTGAGAAAAGTTGAATAAATTGTTAGCTGAACACGCAGTGATTAGAATTTAAAACTAACCTAAACCGTAATATGAAAAAATCGAATTTCTTTTCAGTATAAATAGTTTTTTTATTTTCGCATTTATAACGTATTTTTTTAATGCAATTAATTGCTGCTAATTTATACTAATTAAAAGACACTTTCTCAATAAATATAAAACTTTTTAAATTTATTTTGTTTAATGTTGCCTGGAATAATCTCGTATTCCGTAAAATTAAAATTTTTATTTATATGAGAACTTATAAAACTTTGAGAAAAATTGTATTAAGTAACATCTTAGAATGATTATCAACATGTAGAAGTTGATCTCTTGATCATCTGGCTCAATGGTCCAAACGGTGGGTAAGTGATATACTAGTATTCATGTTCAAATCTAATCTTCATCCTTATATAATTCCATTTAGACTAGTCCGAACTCGTCCACTACTTGAGACTAGAGCCAGTCCTATATATCGTCTCTGATGTCCTTACTTTTTCAATTTTATATCATTTTCGGATGGGCGTCCCTCTCATCCGTCCTGACTAGTCTTTGTCTCAAAAAGTCCTCGTCCACGACTAGTCTGCATATTAGATAGTAATTTTGTATATTAACAGACTCAAAACCAGTCCCAGACGGGTCTCCTTTGATTAAAGGACTAGTCTTATCATGTTTTATGACGATCGTCAACTAAAGTATCAGGACGCGTTCGGATGACGGTCAGAAATTCGGACCAGTAACTGACTAGTCAATTTTGCGACAAAGACTAGACACGAAGGCCCGACATGTCTAGAAAAAAGACCAGTCATTTAGCCCGTCTTTTACTCACTTGGGAAACAAAATGAGTCCTCTATCATGTTAATTCTCTTGTAACATTACGCATTAACAATCCGCCATGTTGATTTTTTCATCGAATAAGTAATACGGTATTATTGTGATTCCACTTTTATCCCTCCTTAACAAAAACAGATTGAAAAAAAGTAGCTGCCGTATTTTCATCAGTCAGTTTGTGAAAGTTCCACCATGCCAATTCGCATACGAAATGAAATCTTCTTTATCGTGCTGGATCAAGTGTCTACCGGTATTTTAGCTTAAGGCATCCCCCCTCCTCCAAAATCGATTTTCAACATGGTGCATGGAATCTTCGTGAAACTTTCTACAGATACTCGACCCATAAAGGTACAAGTGTAAAAAAATTTTCATGGCTCTAGTCCTTTCTGTTCGGGAGATATACAGGTACCAAGGGACAAAATGTGGGTCCCATGCGTACTAGGATTTTTTCAATACACTTCAAGATGGAGCACTCGGGCTGGTTTCATTTGAAAGAGAACTCCTTGGTGCTTCAGATGAGGGGAAGGGTTTTTTTAATTTTGATTATTTTTCTTCGGTGGGATCTACAAAACTTTCAAGTTCTGAAAACCCTATGTAGGATTTTTCATAAAATACCTGATTGCTCTTGGATTGAGAGTCAAATAAAAAATTCTTCCTCGTCATCTGAAGAAGGATATATCTATCTATTAAATAAAAAAACGTGGTTTAATAGAATAGACTATAATGAAGAAAAATTTGTTCAGAGATTGATATTTTGCCAAAAACTCGGTTTTCAGAAAAACGATAAACAAGTTATTTTTGGGAACATTGCCTGCAACCAAAATAAAAATGCAAGAATTGCATGCCAATGATAGGTACACGTCACAGCCCATTGCACTATGAGTGTCGCGAGGTATCCCACGATAGATGACGTCACCTATTGGTCACTATTGTTAGGCATATTGTGATGAATATACTATGAAATTTTGATAATGAACGAATATTTTTTCCTCATAAAGTTATATTCATTTTTAGAGGTTTTTCTTTATGATAATAGATTCTTTGACAAACACCGTGAAACAATTATCATTGTTACTATAGATTATAACGTCTATATATATATATACATATATCTTTTTGTTCAAAACATATTGCAAATAGAACTAATAACGGGTGCGCCATAATAAATGTCCGTCTCATAATTTCTTCAATATCTCCGGTCAGGATTATCGTAAAAACCTAATCTATTTTTAATTAAATGCAGAATTTAATTCTGCATACGACCGTGCCTTGAACAATTAGGAAGCATAAATCGTTTTTCTTCTAGATAATGAAAAGTAACGACTTACAAAAAATCGTTTTTTCAAAATATCGAAGTGGCGATGGTCCAACCAAAATTCATCACAATTTAGGGTGTGGGTGTGGGCGTGGGTGTGGATGGATGTGCAAGAATAACGCTTACGTCTATACCTACACCCACACTCACTACCACCGGCAATCACATCAACACGCTCACACACCCTCCTAGCAGGAACGTGATAATCTTTTGGAATATCTTTCAAATCTTTTAAGCGATTGATAAGTAATTGCTTTAGCGATAATCGAAAGCGACCTTGTTAGCTTTTGATTGACTTTCTAAAAGTGATCTCTAAAAATACACCCACACCCATTTATGCAATAATTTTCAAATCAAGCACATTTAGATATTTTTTCATTGTTATTTAGTTTTGGACTTAATCAATTGCTGAAAAGGTAGAATTGTAACTAGCAGATTGAACTTGTCTTTTCGTTTAGAGATGGATCGGTCTGTTTCTATTTAACTCATCTATGAGTTTCGTCCTCAGTTAGATGGTTACGAAAGTTGTAACTGCCTGATGAGTCGCTTAAACAAGAACGAAAGCGGTCGAAGTTAGCTTGAGACACGCACCACCCACACGCTCACACTCGATGTTGTGGATATGCATATACTATTGTGATTTCAAATGGTGCTGCTTTCAATCTGATCGCGATAATTCACGATCTTACTGAATTGTATCCTCTGAATGCCTGTATGACTTTCATACTCAGCAGCAGTCCTTCGCCTCCAGCGTGTGTATTGTCTTCTCGTGTTCAGATGAACTCTCCATTTTATATCTCACCTCTTCCTGTCCATCATACTTCCAATATACCTTTGATATCATGTCTGAACCCCTTCATCTCGTGTGTTAGCATTGCTAACTCAGCAATGCCAGTTTTCCAATGGCCCATAATGTTTGAAAGTTTCATGTTGCAACTATTAGGATATCATTGACTAGCTTAAATTTCGCTGTGCTCATTCTTTCTCCACATCTACTTGTTCGCTTTCCCGTAAACAATTTTTCGAATTTGCACTGTTTACATGGTAGTGAAGGCGGACCTTGTTGAGTTTGGCGACGTCCAAAACGGTATGGTTTTCTACTATCTACACTCATCGTTAGTTTATATCGGCTCTATTTTTAACGAACAGCGGAGTCTGCACTCCTTCCTGTGCAAGGTTCCACTTCCGCGTACGGACTAGAGACTTGCTCGAGATCTCCATAGGAGAGGGCATTCTGTGATTCTCATTTATTAACTCTTCATTCAATACATTACCGAAGATATAGAAATCCGAGACAATTAAGAAACGTGAGTTGCAAAAGGGCATTACAACCCAGGTTATACTGAAGTTTGAAGTCAGTAACTAGTGATATAGCGACGAACAAATAAACACTCAACCAAGTCCCGAGAAAAGCATCCGAACTACCCAATGAAAAGTAGTCAATCTTAAGCCATCAATATCCTAATTTAATCAGCAGGTATGTAATCACACAAACAAACTGTGTTTCAATCAATCAGAGAGCTTAAATTCATCGTAAGACCATAGATTAACAAGTAGGCTATATTATATTATATTTGCCATTGACTATGAAACACAAAAAAGATTTCTAAATAAAGCAAGAAAAACGCGCCATACACAAAAAATCAAAATTCATTCCCACCTCATAATCTTAGCTAAAACGAAGCCAGTCAGCAAAAAAGACTATCTAGTAGTTACATAGACGGTAAAAGAGGACAAGATGTTATAGTGACAGAACGAAAAATGATGTTCTCCTCGCGGGATTCGAACCACACATCTCCTGCTATCCGGGCAGTTGTCCTATTCCAATTAGACTAGAAGAGACACATCCATTTGTATTCGTCATACATAGTGATCTATCATATCCACTATGTAACACTAGTAAGCTCTCTCTCCTACTCCGAGTTCTTGAAAATCTTCACGATTAAGTTTGATAATCATTCTGCTTCATTAGCCTCCTCACATGCAGTCGAGTTCTATCACTTAGATAACAATCGAGAAACTGGTGGTGAGTTTCTGTCTGAAACGAAGGATATGTCAACGTAGCAAGTGTGCCGTGTGAATGAGAGTCACGGTGTTCTGTTGCAATGCTTATGCGAGGTGCTGTGCTGCTTGATCTCCAATTCGATTATGCTGCAAATCGAGTGTAGTGAGTGTCTATGTGAAAGATTGGATATATCGATAAAGTATGTGGGAACTGTGAATGAGAGTCACGTTGTTGTATTGTAATGCTTTCGCGAGGTGCTGTGCTCCTTGATCTCCGATTTTATTAAACCGCAAATCGAGTGTAGTGAGTGTCTATGTGAAAGATTGGATATATCGATAAAGTATGTGGGAACTGTGAATGAGAGTCACGTTGTTGTATTGTAATGCTTTCATGAGGTGCTGTGCTCCTTGATCTCCGATTTTATTAAACCGCAAATCGAGTGTAGTGAGTGTCTATGTGAAAGATTGGATATATCGATAAAGTATGTGGGAAGTGTGAATGAGAGTCACGGTGTTGTGTTGTAATGCTTCCGCGAGGTATAGTATTCCTCGGTCTCTGATTTTACTGTTTTGGAGACTAATTGTGGTGAGTGCCTGTGTGAAAGAGTGGATATGTCAATAAATTACGCGTGAAGGGCGAATGAGAATCACGGTGTTGTGTTGTAATAATGCGTCAGCGAGATGTTTTGCTCCTTGCTCCCCTATTCGATTATAATCGAGATGAAGTGTGGTGAGTGTCTGTGTGAAAGAGTGAATATGCCAATATAGCATGTGTGAAGTGTGAATGAGAGTCACTGTGTTGTGTTGTGAAGCTTCAACGAAATGCTGCACTCCTTGATGTGCTATTCCATTCGAACCGAGATCAACTTTGATGAGTGTCTGAGTGAAAGAGTGGATATCTAAAAAATGTATGCATGAAGTGTAAATGAAAGTCACGGTGTTGTATAGTAATGCTTCCGCGAGGTGCTGTACTCCTTGATCGCCGATTTCATTTCGCTCCAAACCGAGTGTAGTGAGTGTCTATGTGCAACAGTGTATATGCCAATATAGCATGTGTGAGTGGGAATGAGAGTCACTGTGTTGTGTTGTAAAGCTTCAGCGAAATGCTGCGCTCCTTGCTCTCCGATTTGATTTCTACCAAGATCAAGTGTGATGAGTGTCTGAGTGAAACAATGGCTATCAAAATAAAGTATCTGTAAAGTACGAATGAGAGTCACCGTGTTGTGTTGTAATGCTTCCGCGAGGTGTTCTCCCCCTTGATGTTCGATTTGATTATTCTGTAAATTGAGTATAGTTAGTGTCTGCGTGAAATAGTGGATTGCTCAATAAAGTACTATGAAGTTAGAATGACAGTCACAGTGTTGTGTTGTAGTGCGTCAGCGAGATGTTTTGCTCCTTCGTCCCCAATTTGATCGATGTTGAGACTAATTGTGGTTAGTGTCTATGTGAAAGAGTGGATATCTAATTAATGTATGTGAGTACTGTTAATGATGGTCACGGTGTTGTATTTCAATGCTTCAGCGAAATGCTTGACCCCTTGATCACCGATTTGATTATAATCGATATGGAATGTGGTGAGTGTCTGTGTGAAAGAGTGGATATCGAATTCAGTTATGGGTGAATGCGAATGAAATTCACGGTGTTGTGTTTCAGTGCTTGAGCGAGACGTTCAGCTCCTTCGTGCGGGATTTGATTAAAACCGAGATGGAGAGTGGTGAGTGTCTATGTGAAAAATTCGATATCTAAATAAATCATATTCACAGTGTGAATGAGAGTCACAGTGTTGTGTTGTACTGCTGTAGCGAGACAATGTGCTCCTTGGTCTCCGATTCGATTAAATTCGAGATTAAGTGTGGTGAGTGTCTATGTGAAAGAGTGGATATGCCAATATAGCATGTGTGAAGTGTGAATGTAAGTCACTGTGTTGTGTTGTAAAGCCTCAGCGAAATGCTTCGCTCCTTGATCTCCGATGTGATTGTTACGAAGACGAAGTGTGCGGAGTGTCTGTGTAAAGAGTTTATATCTCACTTAAGTATGTGTGAAGTGTGAATGAGAGTCACGTTGTTATAGTGTAATGCTTGTGCGAGATTTTTTGCTGCTATGTATCCGACCTCGTTATCATAGAGTTGAACTTCGGTGAGTGTCTTTTCGAAATAGTGGGCATGTCAATAAAGTATGTTTGAAGTGTGCATAAGAGTTACTGTGTTGTGTTGTAATGCTTCAGCGAGTTGTTGTGCTGCTTTATCTCCAATTTCACGGTTTTTGATACTAATTGTGGTGATTGACTATGAGAAAATGTATATGACTTCATTGTACGGCGTGTTGCAGAATATAGTATATGTGGTAAGCTTTGTTGGGCGAAGTGAAAAGAAATAAAGGCAATGCTTTTTTTAAGAAAGGAAAGTTAATGAATAATGGAGAAGAGTAATGAAGGTATTGTATGTTGGTTTGTTAGCTCTTCCCTGCCGGATCGATGTTTGTTGCTTGAAAATGTTTTTCTCGGATTAGCTTATGTTCAGATACATAGATTCTTAGAAATCATTCTCGAGTGTTTCATCATACTGATGAGGTTGTGCATAAATGGAGATGAATGATGAGAATACATCAAAGGCGTATTTTATGATTCCTATTGTATATTATCATTCAGTGTTTGTTTTATCGTTAGATATATTGAAGGTTGTGATTGATGATGGGAGAAGCTGGTATATTTGCAAAAGTTTAGCTGAATCATCAGTTTAATGTCAGTTTTGTCTCCTAGGAAGGATGGTTAATATTTTTTGATAGTGGTCGACTTTTATATGAAATTAATACTTGATAATTCCGTTTGGAGCGCTTTGAATGAGGCCAAGTAAGCAACAGATAAAGGAAGAAAAACGACATGTCTAGTCCAATATATCCTTAAAACCCGTCAGGTCTAGTCTGAAACGTCTTATGCATCGGTTAGGACTAGTCACCGTTGGACAAGTGTCCTCATAACATGTCTTGACTTGACCAGAATGTTTTTGAATCCAGTCATATCTAGTCTATTTTGTCATTTTACATCGTCCAGACTAATCAAGAGACTAAAAACAGCCGATGAAAGTTGGATTTGAGCATCTCACCCAACCGTTGTTAAAACATCAAGGTCAACTGACAGCCGACTAGGACACTGAGATAGACGGACGTCAGTTTATATAGTCTAATCAACAGATTGACTCCCGTTCATTCATTAGACAATTCAGAAATCCATCGATGTCAAATGACTTCGATTAGTCTGAAACGTTCTTAGCAGTATTCAGGATCACCCCAAAGCCTCCTTTGGAAGCGTCCTGGCTAGTCCTATTTTAAAAAATGCATCACCCATCCTACTCTAGACTAGTCTTAAAAACTCTAAACAACCACTTCGTTTGCACTAAATTGTGCTACAAATTCGTTTAAAGTGATCAATAATGGAAAGTAACAGAAGCAGAATATAAGTAGAAAAGTTTTTCAATATCTGTATCATTTCTTGGAACAATCGGTCGATCAGTATATGAGCCATTCCACGTAAGCGACTACCGAAATCATAGAAAAGCTGCTCAAACGAGGTAGTCAGATGTTGTTCAATCTAGCCTTTCTGTGAAACACGCTCTGAAAGGAGTGTTTAAGTGCTTAGGGTAGAAATTTTGCACCCCACCGGCTCCCCTCCCCCCAATCACAGACTGTTACCGACAGGTGATTTCTTTGCCGTAGGTCGTTACCGACTGCGTTTAAGACCGTCACAGAAGTGATAGACGGCGCGCAAGGGCGTCACTGAGTGTCACAGATCCTCGGTAAAGGATTAGTGAATATTTGCTACTAATTCCTAATGAGAATATATCAGCTACTTCTTTATTGAAGCTCTAGTTGCTCAGTGAGAAAGATGAGGAAACGGTTAGGAGGGTTCATGAAAGAAAGCAAGACTTCCTTGACTGTTGAAAGCAGTTACATCGTGTTTCACATTTTTAATCCCGTGAGGGATTGCGCTAACACCTTTTCAATAGAGGGAAGAGCTTTATGATTTTTGCCCCAAGCCGTTTTAGAAAATATTGAACCGTTGAATTTTGGTAGCAATTTTACGAAAAGCCGTAAAAATCGATACTTTGCCGAAGAGGGGTTTTGACGGGCTCATATCTCTAGAACGACTCTATAGATCGAGCTGAAAGTTTCTACAGATACATATCTTGATGAGCTATAGCTACCATGAAACTTCCAGCTCAAAATATTGAGTCATAATTTTTGTATGACTTCTCCAATATGAGAAAAAGTCCACTTCTTTGGCAACTTTGACACCTCATAAATTTTGATCGGAATGAGATCGCTACTTGTAATTTTTATTACGCATAGACTTTATAACGATGTATATCCTCTGCGACTTTCAGCACACTATATACTTCCTTCCGTTTTGTAGAACTCTGTCAAAAATGGGCTTTCGATGAAAATCCGAGTTTTCAGAATAGGCGTTCTTCCAAAATATACAACAGTTTTCGGGCTAAGCTTGACAAGTTTGAGCAGCCATTTGAGATGTACAACTAGGTTGTAAAATCAGCCTGGGTCGTTCAGAAACGACTTGATGCGAAGGTCATCTTTCGGAGCCTAAAGCTCCCTTTGAATGTAGTTCATGTATACGAATCTCACGATTGGATAACATGGGAGTACTGAAAGTTATGCCATAAAGAGATGTTACCGAATATTCACTCTGGTAAAAAATTCAGGTCTCTAGATAATTCCTACTGCGAGGTAGACCATCGAAAAATTCATGACTTTCGTCAAAATCACGGTTTTGGCAATGTTGGATATCCCAAGAAATGAGTTCGACGGAGGTTGAGCTGATGTCATTGTAAGCCGCGCAATGGGTACAATAAAGTTATGTAAAAATTGGCCTGGACTATCGTAGATTTGTCTGGAGAGCTTCATTGGAAAACAAAGAAAAAATGACTCCATTACGTAGAAAGCAGGGCAAAAGTCGTTCAGAAATAATAAGAATAGCGTAATCATCTCCTGTAAATCTTGAAACTATTTTAAGTTTGCTCGGAGCATCATGTTGTCATTCAGCAGATAGAATAGGCTTATACCTATATTGACACCTAGAGAAATACCCACACTCAAGTGCGATTTTTTCATGGATGATACTCCTCGATAATCACATTATTCGATAGAGAATAGAACTCTATATCAAACACAATTACTTAATGAGTTAATACAGTGAAGGAAAGAAATCGGGCTACTAAATACTCGAATATGAGGTGGTTTTACCTACATTTAGCTTATACCGAGCTCTTCATTGATAAAAAGCTGCTAGCGCAACCCCTTACGGGATTAAAAATGTGAAATAGGATGTAACTGCTTTCAACATTCGCAGAAATCTTGCTTTCGTTCATGAACCCTGCTAGCTGTTTGCTCATCATTTCCCACTGAGCGACTAGAGCTGCAATAAAGGAGCAGCTATTATATTCTCATCAGAAATTAGTGACATATTCTCACTAAACCCTTATCGAAGATCTGTGACATTCAGTGACGTCGTTGCGGGCCATCTATCACTTCTTTGACCACCTTCAACCCTGTCAGTGACGGCTTCTGACAGGGAAATCACCTGTCGGTAACGGTCTGTGATTGGTGGGAGAGGGGCATCGATCGGTAACGGTCTGTAGGGGGGGGGCATGATTAGGCACCTTTCGGTAACGGTCTGCCACGATGAAACCGTCTGTCGGTAACGGTCTTTGATGGGGGGGGGGGCGCTGGGAGGGGGTGCAAAATTTCTACCCTAAACACTAAAACACTACTTTCAGATCGTGTTTCACAAAATAGTTCCGAAAAGACAGAATTGATGAAAACTCAATAAAATATCTTCTATGACTTTTCAATTGAATTTCTTTGAAGCTGTCTTATTTAGAAGTGTTATTAGAAAACACAACTTCAATGTTCAAGAAAAAAAGCAACGCAGAAGAACAAACGACTCGTCAAATTTGTAGAAATTCCTTCAAATGTGTAACTCGTTGCCTTCTTTGAGACAATATGCATCAAAGTCAAAGAATTATCATGAAGCTATTATTATTGTTATTTTGAAATTAACAAGTACGCTAATGAAAATAGTTTGTTTTCTAAATAGCTAATGTCCTAAAGAGAATAGAAATATCGCATTCTGAAAATGAAGCTTACCTGATATCGATGATACGAGTCAATAACTGCATTCAGCCGTGTACAAACGTTACGAGCTGAACACACAATTGTAAAATCGCCGATCTTGTCAAGAATACGATACACGATTTCCACAGGCAGTTCCAAAAAAGGGTAAGTTACGTTCTGAACCATCGACATTTTACACTTTAAAAGTAATGTTTCCTTAAAATAAATGCGTTCAAGTTTTTTTTTAATAATTTTGATGTATATATTCACAATGATACGTCGCCTTTTATCATGCTTTGCATTCTTTTGTTGAAACAGATAACAGATAAAAGTGCAGTACGATAAATGAAACAGCAAAGTGAACTCGCTTGAGTGACGTTGTAATGTATCTTTTTTTTTCATGCGCACTCCTTATGAAGTCTCCTTCAAGTTTTTTTATTTCACTTGTTTTTCGTTAACAAGAAAAAATACAACCTAAAGCGTTGTAACAGAATAGAAAAGAAAAGATATTTGCAATTTATATCAAAAGTGTGACTTTATTATTCATATAAAATTTAAATGTGTCTCAATTCGAAATTGAAATAGCACTTTTTAAATGCAAGGTTCTTTAAAACGAAAACAATTTTCAAAAATTAAACAGAAAACACTATACTTTAATAGCGCTCTCATAGTAGCGTCTACTCTGGGGTCAATTTTTTAATGCTTTTCATAAAACAAAACAGCCCTATGCAAGTAACTGTAAGCCAAACATCAATAAAACGATTATAATGGCAAAATAATTTATTTCATTATTTGTACGACGATGAATATATCTTGTTCAAGGTAACGAGTTGTTAAATTTTGCTTCAAAATCAAATTTTTTAAAATGGAAATTCACTTTATAGAAGCCATTTTAAATGGAGTGCACAGATTGACAATTGACCGTAGAATTTTTTCATTTAGATCCTATTATAGGCATTTAGAACATTCGACCTTTTATCTCATTCTCAATCAGGACATGAAAAACGGGTGGGATGTGGGTGTGCATCTCGGTTGTTGGTGACTTAGAAAAAAATCCTACTCATACTCACACCCACACTTCCATTCTACAAATGAAGATTAGGCAAAAAGCTATTTATTATTTCGATACATTTTATGGAGTATATAACGTATACTCTCAATGGATTATCCGATCGTTATGTTGTTTTAAAATAGTATACATTCAGAGTAGTAGAGAAGTGCATACGCTTTAGCTTTGAATGTGACGACTCAATACAATGCAAGTAGGATAACAACATAGAGGTTTTACTGTATAATGTTTAGAAAAGACTTTTGAACTACTAAAGAATTGCTTGAGTCTGATCAAGAATCTCGAATTTGTTTGAAGGATTGATAAGCACTTATCTTAACTATTATCAACTTTATTTTTTAATGATTGGTGTGTTCTTTTGTGCAACCAACTCATGTGTCCTCAGACGTATATGAGAACCTATTTACCAAATATTTTTCTATTCTGTCATGAATCACACATTACAGATTTTACAAACTGAGATTCGTTATTACATAGTAACGTGCAATTCAAGCATTGCTTTTATTTCGTTGATGTTGAGCAAGACACATATCAATAATAAAACAGATTAATTATCGTTGTTCGATACAGCGTATGTCATCATGTCTAGTAGACGGCATGATCGGAATAGTGTTACATTATTTGAAAGCATTCCGAATGAGATATTTATTGAAATTTTATCTTACATAACCTCTAGTGATGCAGTCATCGCATTCTCGAATCTAAACTGTCGTTTCCAAAAGTTACTCGCTGCGTTTTGCCATACATTCGATTTTACGTCAATCAGTAAGAAGAACTTTGACACTATCTTTGAATACCAGAACTCCAATCAGTGGCATTCATTAAAGCTTTCCAATGCTCAGCATACACCAGGACAAGTAGCCTACTTCTTTGAAAATCATGGTGTTACTGATAAATTCTCTCAACTACGATCGTTATCTATCGTAAATATAATACCCAATCATCCCTGTCCGCTATTTGCACAACTTTCATCTCTTTCAAATTTGGTATCACTTAAAATTGAATCCTTATGCGGAGAAAATATTCCAGAATTAGAACTACCAAATTTGAAACAACTCACTTTCACTTCATGTCCCAATACAAATTGGCTCAAAGTAAGCAAGCAAGCAAAGCTTAACAAACGGTAAAGAATGATTATTTTTCATTTCTGTAGAATTTCGCTGGACTTGAAATGATTGAATACACAATTGCAAGTAGTTGTACGAAACATAAAATATTAGTATGGCCACGAGCATTAAAATATCTGAAGATCATTTATGAAGATTATCGAGATTGTTTACTCATTCAACAGTCACTGATGGATCTATCTCAATTAAATGATTTTGAAGTGTATCAGAAGCAACCAGGAGGGCCCTTTCCTCGTGGTGAAATATGGGCACAAACGATTTCTACATCGGTTCCATCTTTGGAAAACTTCAAGTTCTATTTTCAGTTCATGTGTCGTGATCACCAATTGAATCAACTTAAACAAGTCGTAGCATCTTTCTCTACGCCCTTCTATACATTGGAAAAGAATTGGATTATACGTTGTGATGTATCCGCACGTAATGAAACACCTATTCAGGATGTTGAATATGGTACATATAATGCAAGCATGAGACATATTATTCTCTATACGATACCATTCGGTTTTGAAACATTTACAGTTTTTAAAACGTTTTTGAAACAGAAAGTTTTAGACTGGCCGAGAAACTATATTGATTATCGTAGTATCAGCATGCATAAAAATGTGAAAACATTGCTTTTCAAAAGTTACTCAGCACCTGATCCTATGTTTGATCGAACTTTTATCAGTAATTTGATAATCAATACTTCATTCAATACACTAGCATGGGCCCATACTCTGACTAAATTACGACACATTACTATTGGAGATGGTGCAGCATTATCCTTGGAAGATTTTAATATTTTATTGGACATTGCATCAAATCTATGTTCATTGACTGCCAAAAAGAGTGTGTTAAAACTTGTGACAGATAATTGGACTGATATATGCATCTGCAATCGTCTTGCACAGATGATTCGTTCATTAACTTTTAGTTCAGAACGAAATTCATCACAATGTTTTGATATAAATGAACTTGAAAGAATCTTACCGATTTTTTCTTCACAATGTGAGCATTTCTCGTTAGGTGTTCATTCACACAGCAAGACAATTGATTTTATCTTACGTAAGATGTGTCGCTTGATCAGTCTACATGTGTACATCCAGCGAAAACATTTTCCACCAATTACTGTTGAATGGCTAGAACAACAAAACACACGATTCAATGGCACCAACTGTATTATTACGAATGTTCGACACGATCATTATTTTTGGTTAGGATAGCCATCACGATGAGCCGTCATAGTTTCTCTAAAAAAACAGAAACCCAACTGAGTCTGGGAATGGATTTTAATTATGATGCATTCGATCATTTCGACCATCTTGAACAGTTAGAATGTTCTGATCATCTGACCACTTCCACTTCAAGCTTCTACAAAGACATCTGAAAATAGTCACCGTTGTTTCATATAATATCTGCTCTCGATGTCCACGGAAACTGAAAACTACCAACTCAAAGGACATAGGGGGTGGGTGTGGATGTGGGTGTCGGCATGGGTATCGATGTGTATTCCTTGCATATTCACACCCACACCTCACTAAATGTAATCGTTGGCACAATTAACCCAGGGACCCACCCACTCCTCACCAGTTCAATTTTACGCCTTTTTTTGGTAACAACATGTATAGAAACCACCGGATGGCAATGCTTCTTGCTAATTTTTTTCCCATTTCAAGTACAAAGTTGCTGAAGCGATATCAATAGTGTTGATCAATGGAAGGATTGAAGTCTCTGTTTTATCTAATACTTTAGGAACATTCTTTAGTTAGCGAACTGAGGCTCCATTTTCGCTTTCCCCTTGCTGTTAATGATTGAAGGGTGTGGGTGTCAATCATAACAGTAGGACTCATATCCGCATGCACCCACAACCACACCCACACCCTCTTGTCTAGCTTTCACTTTTCACTAGATTTGTAATCTTCACCTTAACTTGTGTTCATGATAAATTTTGGTCAATAGTCCTGAATTTCGATCAATTCATTTCACTTGGTGTTGCATTATTTGCTCCTATCGAAATATCTATGTACACTAAATCGAGCACATTAAGAAAATCACTATTCTAGTTGAGGACGTTTTCAATTTAATATATGATTGTGAACAATGTGTTGCTGTTAGACTGTCATTTTAAACAAGGCAACATGAAATGTTTTTGGATTCAAGTTCGACAATGAACAGGTATACTGGATTTAGTTAATAATAGGATCTATATTCGAGCGGTGCACATCCGATTTTACGATGATACAATCATACACAGCAACCAGAGAAAAAAAAGGAGGAAGTGGTGAAATGATTGTGACATGTTTCAATAAAAGTGATTTATAGAAGTTAATCAGACATGAATGAAATAAATATGCACACTGATCATCTTTCGAAAGATGAAAATTGTTTGTGTTTTGATTGCAAAATCATGTAAGCAAAGCTATATATCATATCAAGATGATTCAACAAAGAATGTTATTGCTGTGCTACGTATGACGCCATTCAATACGATGAAGCATCCAATCAAATATGAACGGAATAAATTCAAACAGATAGTCAAGTTTTGATACATTCTTGAGAAATTTTCAGAAATATTTGAAGATAGATTCTATCATAAGGCAAACTTTTCTCTTCAATTAAGTTTCCTGTTTCCAGAAAATGAAATACTTCAAAAACAGCTAGTTAGCGCAGCCCCGTTGAGGCTAAAATGTGAAACTCACATATCTATAGCTTCATATGATAATAGAAAACACAGAAAATGTAATATGACGAATTTTTTTTAAAACCTCGTTCTCTGATAGGCGCCCTATTTTTCATTTTCGTTGTTGCTATTCACTCGTTAGTTTCAATTTCTTGTTGTTCATTTTTCTTATTAAAAAAATTGGAAGAAGCGGCAAATAATGTTGTGATATATCAAGATAATAGAATGCTGGTTGCTATGTCTGTAATGGATTCATACGCTGGTTTCTATGGTATTTAATGAGGGGGGGGGGGCATGGGTACTTCCCTATGGGGGGTATTGTTGTTTTCCTATGCGAGGCGTCTGGAATCCCCTGAGGGGGGGGGTGAGCATAAAAATTCTCACTCTTAAACTTACACTGACTATTTTCTTCGTAAATACATGTGAGTTCGACAAGATGCTATTAGTCTGAAAGTCTTATTTAAATAACAGGAAAAACTTACAAGAAAATCTGTCTTATATTGTCAGTGTTAACGGAATCAAGAATTTTCGAAAAAAATATTCTTCGTTTTTGCTTGAACGTTAGTTTTGCATTAAAAAGCAGACTATTGCAACTCCCTCTGTAGCTAATAATCGAACTGTTTTTATGACATCGTCGCTCAACTTCTTCGTTGGCAATGACTTGTTGAACATGTGTCTCTGGACCTGGCTTACGACTCAAAGCATACGGCAATACAGTTTTGTGTCAAATTCGCATGAGAACAAAGAAAAGTGACATATGTGTGCGACGTGCGTTTCCGTCGCCGTTGAGATAGAGGCGCATTGTCATCTCGTAGCCGGTGGGAGGTGAGGAATAAGATAGAAGCGAATAAATTGATGTTTGCCGCTCAGGCTCTGCGTCAACTAGAACGTTAAGGAAAACAAAATTATATGAAGAATCGAAGTAACTTAGAAAATCGAAGGGCATCCATACAATTGATCGTTTATCTTATGAGGGGAACAATACATTATTCCTGTGGCTTACTAGGTGAAATTGTCGATCAATTTGCTTCATACTGAATAGCATGGTTCACTTTTATTACCATGTCGACATTACACTATATACTCTAGAGATGAGACTACGAATTATCATTTACCGTACTCATTCTCTATTTGTAATCCTCCATCCTCTGAAACATGTTGTAAGTCAATGATACTTTCTTGTAAAGATATCAAATTATGGTTGAGTATGGCTTGAGGGTGTTTCATCGCTTCTAGAAATATCTTCGCTTCGATTCTTCAATGGATAATTTAAACTTTGATAAGACATTGTTCATCGCTTGTCTAAGTTTCAATAGCACTTGCTAAGACATCGAGCATTTCATAAGGCTCTTCTGCTTGGCCTTTAGTAGAAGTGGAAGCTTCTGCAGTTGCAGTGGGTAGATAACCAGTATCCTTTTGTCGATCATTGAATTGCCATCACATCTGAAGAACAAGTTTGATCATAGTATGTTGATGTCGTTCACTGAAATAATGATCCCAGATTTTCGCTTGAATGATATAAGTAAACACGGACTCTGCTATTGTTTATCTCTTTTAAAAAGAATATTCATACTTGTTCCTTACAACCAAAGTCTTTCAATTTAAAATGAATTCTCATTTTTGGCCACTCAGATACTTGATGTTGATTAAATTTCTCCTGACATGAAACTTTGAAAAAAAAATAGTTTGCACCTTTATTGAAAGCATTTTATTATGCTTAAATAAACTTGAATTATCATTTCTGTGTACACCAAAATCCTCAAAATACTGGATGTTACAAGTATTTTGATCATATTTCTTATGAATTTTATTTCCTTAAACTTTTTATTTAGCGCCACACGAGTATAATAGATCGTTCTAATAGACAAACCACGTTCTTATTGTGATTATAAAGGACACAGTAAAATACCAATGGGACATATATACAGATTGCGATAAAACCCAAGTAGATGAATCCGACTACCGGAATGAATCTCCTGGGTATAGATAAGGGGTATGAATGGAGTCTCATGTGATGTGTAAGTAGAAGAACACTCTCATCCACACTCTCACACTATTCCAATGTTAGTTTTTTTTATGCATTGAACCCGTTCGAATATATAAATGAAAGGTAGCAGTGTTCGATGAGTATAACTATTGAAAAAGAAAACTGACTCTCTTCATTGGAGTTGTATATCGTATGACCATTTGTTTTCTTGCGAGACACTGAGCATCTTCTCATCGAATCTAAATTCACACCCTACACACATAAAAGTATTGTATAAGTTCAAAAAGCAAGGTAACTATCGAAATTGACTGGTATTTATGAGCGAAATGAATTCGTCATGTTTTACATCTTGATTCCACAAGGATTACGCTGCAAGTCTTTTCTCTATGTCGTCTTCTTTTCTTCTTTGTATTATCTGAAAGTAAAATCTGTAGGTTGAAACCACATGGAAACAAATTCACATTTAAAATGAATCTATCTAAGCAATCTTACCAAAAATGTTCGCTTTAAAGACATTTTTGAACTAGAGTAGTGGAGGTAAACAGAATATTTTCTTCTCTGATGTTTTTCTTCTAGTCACAACAGCACTCACTGAACTAATCATCACTATACGATGGTAAAACTTTTTGACGTTGATTTCTGTATTTTATTTTGTTGACATTCACAAAAAAGAGATCATAATGTGCGTACATCGACACTGATATTGTCATCATATTATTAGTGGTTCAATGAGATGCACTGCAACGCATATTTAATTATTAATATTCATTTGGTAAACATCAACTAGATTCTGAATTTTGACCTAATTCATTCTAATGACTATAATTTGTAGGTAATTTTTCAATCAGGTACGGGACAATCAATATAAAGAAGTCGAAAAAAGCAAAATTGATTAAATTTAACACTAATTTCCCAACGAATTTTTATAGCAGAATATATTAGTTTGATTACTAACTACAATGCGGCGTTAATATCGGATAATTATTCAAAATTTGGTGTATTTTGGTAAAAGAGAAACGAAAATAGCTTGTTTTTATTTAAATCTTCTTATCTGAAACAAAACTAAAAGAGAATTGTGAAATAAGTGGAAAGAAAATCGAATTTGATAGATATGGATTGATATTCTGTGCCTTGGTTGTATGCATGGCGAAATACCATTCTTCAACTTGACAGTTGCTGTCATGTTTCATCAATAGTTACGAATGCATGTCTAAGAAAAGAAAGATGTTTGTTAGTGATAAGATAAATATAAAGGGAAATGGGCTTGTTTCATTTTTTTTCTGCGTTTAAAACTCTGAGTTCGTGCAACAAAAATGTTCAGATACAAACAAAAAAATCCTGTTAGTTTTTTAGAAATGCCTAGTGAACAAGTTTTTACAGCGAATTTCATATTCTCATGTATTATGTCCATTATTGGTTTGATCTTCTGCCTGATGGTGATTATCATTGTGGTTACGTATTGACTATTTCGTACAGTTACTAATCTTCGGGTATGTAATAGAAATCCATGGAGTGTAGGTTTTCTAATCGATACTCTTATATCGTGTGCCTACTATTTTCGTGAAGATTCGGCAGAGCGTCAGTCATTATATATCGTTCGAGCACGTTGGATTATTATTACAGTTGCTGCAGCTTGCCATCCATGCACTCTTAACAAGCCGAGAGTGGTCTCTTTTTTGCTGTGTTCTACAAACGCAAATATCTGGTTACATTTCGTATTCATTGGTCTTTGATTTCTCTGAATTGGATAATTCGTATTCTATTAATGAGTTTAGTATTAACCGTTCGTGAATCTTTAGAGTACATCCAAGAAGCGCGTCTTTGTTCGATAAATATTAGAAGTGTGTCGACTACTGTATATATTGTTGTAAGTGCACGCATCATTCCATTTATTATGGTTATTATGATTTATGGTTTAATATTGTATCGTGCTCAAAATATACTAATGTTGATGAGCATTTTTGTCGTTGACGGAATGCCCGTTTTAATTCTTGTTTGTTGGCAGACTCTTGCACCGATGAATTCGCCACCGGACAACTTTTATTTGGTCAGCATCAATGCAATAATGTTTTCCATTGCTTTTATAATGATTGTCCACTTCACCATGAATAAACAAGTGAAGGATGTTATCTCTGGCTGCATTCACTCTAAACATAAATTGATTCATCCTACACGCAATCAACAACAACTAGCAATAAATGTTAACAAATAAAGACTACATTGGAAAAACGAACTGAAGAAGAGACTAATTTGATATTGTTTCCACTAAAAAATAAACCATGTCTTGATTCTCTCATTATGTATTAATAGAAAAATAATGAAATATTCTCCACATGCACTGTTTTATGACAATAAATCAACTACTTCGGAAGTGTTTTTCTGTTCATTATAAGAAGATACGGATATGGATCAATAGAAGATAAAAATCTACACTCACACCCACACTCTCTGAGGACTAAGTCCAAACTCTCCCATCCACAATGAAAACCAGATCGCAATGACATATCTTTGTTGGCACTCACGTCGAACGGTTCGATTCTACCATCGTCACTTGGGACCTTAAGATCGGCTTCATATAGCTGCAAAAAATACTGATTAGAACAGCAGGAAGTCTGTCTACTCGATCAACGGAGCACTGTCTCAAATATATGTGCTTCCTGTTGAATTTCGTGCTGAGTGAAGGTCGAAGTCAGCTCCCAGTGTTGAGTTCTGGAAGATATTAGGTACTTCAAATTAATTGTTGGTAGCTAGAATAATACTACAGTACGTTTAAGAAAAGGAAGTAAAATGACTAGCAGAATTAGGGTGCATGGTAGAATTATCACTAAAATACGCAGTGTTTTCACAGTTCCAACAGTAATTTGATATAAGTATCAGGATGTGACTGTGGGCGTATAACTTCTCCCCACAACCTAGCCCACTCAAGGTTTAAATGACATTCTCATGCTCTGTAGAATTTTGAAAAAGACAACAGTTTATGACAATTTGATATGGGTGTATTTATTGTTTAATTTGAATTGAAATATATATTATTAATTCGAAATTCTTATCCAGATCTTGATGCCACTCGATGACTAATCTGTTAATAGTGCTGAGATCATGATTGTAGTTTTTATTTTCTATTTAAACTCCACATCCACATCTATACAGGGAAGATAGAACGAATTCTAATTTAATAAGAATGCTTGCTTCAACCACACATGTTCAGCATAACAAACTCATTACTATCGATCAAATTTTATTGGTAAAATTCATGTCAACAAAAACTCTCCCATCGAATTCTATTCTTGAAGCGATGATTATATCTTTGGATTAAGCGAGCATCGACGTCGAAATTCTTGACCATATTGATGAATCCATTTATTTGCGATCCATTTATTACCAATCAACACTGGACAAGCTGTAGACAAAAGCAAAACATCGATGAAACCTAATGAACAAGTCTTCAATGGAGCATGATTCACCTGCATGAAGTGTTCTATAGTCGGCTACGAGATTGCATAACAATTAATGAATAAAATGTAGAATATCACAACAATATCATACCTTCACCTGACGCGAAAAGATTGTACCAAAATACTGCATTTCCTTTATTTGGTCCGATGTGTCCACTGACAACAGGAAAGACTGTTGCACCGCCCCACTCTACATCACTCATCTAAGAACTAAGATCATAGAATATACTAAAATCCTTGTAGTATGTGTAACTTACGTAAACCATCCATGTAGCTATCCTATCACCTGGACAAGCGCAAAAGATCGATAGTTCTCAATGACTTATGACATACTTACCAGCCTTGTGATGATGAGCAGAATTTTTCCAATTCTATGTACGATGTATCAAAAATTAAATGTTTCAAAAACACATGAAAAATGATATCTCACGTAATAAAAATCCCAATGAGGATCATAATAACCACCGACACCATAATTCGCAATCTAGTTTTAAATGCATACATAAAAATATTATATGTGAAAATAGCTAGAAAGATGCCTGTAAATCTTCGGCAGTTTCCATGGTCAAATTTGTCACAGCAGTCATCAATCGAGATAGACGAGCTACTGCTGGTGAATCTTCATCACGAAGCCAAGCACTGAAATGAAATCGATCCTGATCGATTAGATACACCGTATATATAAAACTATGAACCATTAACATTCATCAGACTTTCATCTCATAAGGTTAACACACAAATAAATCTACTATATTCAGAATTTTATAGTTCTTTCTTCTACTGATGGCAATAGGGTATCATCCAAGGGGGAAACATCATGGTTTTTGGACTTTATAGTTTTCTAGATAAATGTAAGCTTGGAAAATCTAATGGAGAATATCAACAAATAGAAGGCCTGAAGGAGTCCCTAGGAGTACAAGAAAAACGCAGAGAAACTCATTGGTTGGATATGAAATTTTATTAACTGAAATCCCAGCCAAAATGAGCTTTTGGAACTGAAAAAGCTTCGCAAAATTCCAAAGTGACTGTGAGGATATTGAGTTGTTCTCGAATTCATGAAGAGCATCAAGGAGTAGCTAGGAGTACGAAAAAAATGTAGAAAACTCCATTGCAACCAAGCGAAATTCTCAAAATTGTACAAAAAACAGTGAAAATGAGGCTCCCGGGAAATAATTCCACAAAGTTCAGTAACAGATGTGAAAATGTTTTATCTGCCACGAATCGACGAACAACACAAAGGAGTAGTTAGGAGTACAACAAAATTTGGACAAAATCAGAATCTACGCCAAAAGTTCATTACTACAAAAACGACGAAAAAGATGTTTCCCCCTTGGTATCATCCTTATTGCGTATTGTTAGATGCTTCAAGTCAGTTTCCTTGTTATTAGAAACTTTCGACATCTGAATAGAACGGTCACTAGAACTGATAACATACTACATCTCTTATCCGGGGCACCTTTCTATTGAGTAGATAAGGATCACAGTTTTATCTATACCAATCAAACGTTCGATTAAAAAAAAATTCCATACCTCTTACTGATTCTGTAGTCAGCCGTTGTCATAGTATTAGTTGTAGCGTTGCGTATGAGAGCACGCTGTAACTGTAAAATAAGAATTCTTACGTGAAGTCATTGAGCTCTCGAAGATTGCATAGATTAACGTAGTTTGTTTTTTCAAATTTCACTTACACGAGGTATGGCTAGAACTTTCATCGTTTCGATATCAGAATCACTCACAACATCATGATAAATAAAGACGGCTGGTTCATCAATTATCTGTTCTTCTTTAACTGGTCTCAAAATAAGATATGGATGATTGTTATGGCAATATCGACAAAATAATGTCGCCTGACGTTTTGGACTGAGCTAATCACATTGGAAAAATACGTTGTCATACATCATGGAATCAGTTATGTTACCTGAGCTTGTTGTTGTCGGCAGAGTTTTTCGTATTCTTGTCGGGCTTGTAATTCTAAACTAGTGCCTGGACGTTCATTTCTTACCTGGAAATTCTTCGTCTTGATCGTATCATATTTTATTGACGAATCTTCTACTGTGTTTATGATTGATTCCATATGATCTGGTGAATTGTTTTCGTCTTGTTGTTGTATTGACAAACTACTGTTTATTAGAGATTTAAGATGAATTTGATTTTGTTTTGCTCTAGCGTGATTTGGATCTAGAAAACACATAGAAAAGTAAATAAATTTACATCATTTTTACGTTTGCTTCGTTACTTAAAGAGAGAATTTCATTCGTGAGCGCAAGCGCATGTTCAACATTGCCTTGCTGAAACAATGAAAACCAAACCTTAGACATCATCATTTTCCGAAACCATGCATCACTATATCGTTATACTATCACTCACGTGAAATGTTGTATGTGCAAGATTGTCCAATATATCAATTTTATTTCTCTGGTCGATATTGCCCTCTTGGTCATGACGGTCAAGTGCCTCTTGCATCCACATCAATGCATGATAGAAATCTTCCTTTGCATAAGCTATACTTCCGATATCGAAACATTCATGACCTGCAATGCGACTTATGCAACATGTATAGAAGTATATTCTAGTTCATACTTGGCATTACGCTCGAACGAAAACTTGAGACAATCTTTCCGTCAGCCAATTCATTTGTTTTCAATTGATACGTATCTTGCAGACGTAGCAAAGAAGTAACAGTTCCTATTTCAAAAAGTAAACATAGACAAGAACTGTACGTTCATGATGTTATGTTCTTCACTAACCAGTGTAATCTTCTAATGAAGGAAATAACCATTTTTTATTGATAATTTTGCTTAGATCTAGAGAAAATTTCGTGAAAGATCATTTAAAAAATAAATATTAATCCAAAAAGAATTTACTTGCTGATACCATACTTCTTACATGATACCATTCGAGAGTCAGATGTCTAATAAAGCGATAGGCATTGACTGGATTACCGAAGTATTGATCTTTATTACTGTTAGCTTGCGAAATTTCACGTTCGATAACATTGAGAAATCTTATTTGGAAGCAATAACATTCATCAGATAGCAGAAACTAAATGGAAATACAATTTGTTACCTCTTAACTTGATCAAGTCGTTTATATTCGTCTTTCAAGTAAGATTTTAATTGCTTGGCTAATTCTACTTCAGTATCAAGTATTTGAGTAAGGTGAGTCGTCGATGTAAACACTTCACTCTGAACACGAACAACTAATACTAAAGTGATGAGTAGCAAGAACAACCAACTCCACCACATTTTTGCCACGTACGGTCTAAAACAAATGTTTTTTATTCACTTGTTATTTTATCTCCTCATAAGGAAAGCATTATAAGTCACACTAAAATTCTACAGTTAAATTAGTGATGACTTCTTGTTTATATTCGTCCGTGGAAGCGATATTAATCGAGCTTAACTATTCTGTTAGATTTTCGACTATCGTAGTATTACTGACCTTTTTTGTTGTGCCTTATTCGAAATTAAATATAAAATCTGATCTTGTAGGGACAAAAAATTAAATTCAACAAGTTTCAGGCTCAAAGGATACTCATAGAGATCTACAGTTACTTGATATTAAACGCAAGAGCAGTATTGATTTTAACATCGAGGATGCTATAAGTTAAGCCGTTACCGCTGTTCGTGACAACTCTTATTGAAATGTTATGTCTTTTTTATTTTCTTCCTTTACATTCTGTCTTAAATTTATTTTTCCAACATCGCAACGCGAAGTCAATATGCGTACATCTCAGTGGCTTCAGCTTTGCTAGTAGGCGCAAGGTTGTTAGAATGATCGCATACAGGATTGAAAGAAAACAATACTTTTTTGTCATTAATTTTTTACGATGTCCATCGTCGATAGGTTGCTCTTGAACAGATGCCTAGAATATGAAAAATTTGAATAATTCTTGTTTACACACTTATTCTCTGTAGATGATTAAGTTAACTGAAAAGCAAAGTTATTCATGGTTTCTGCCTCAGTAAAATTTTTGTTAGAAAATATGAATAACATTTTTGTAACTCGATTGAAAATAATCAATGAACGCACAGATATGCAGCTTTGTATTAGTCTATACTGAAGCAGATATATTAATAATGATCCATTTCGCCATAAACGATTGTGTAGAGAGATAAAATCACTAACAACACATATCTGATGACGAAGAAAACCAACATAGTCAATCAATCAAAGAAATACAGACAATTATATGTGCTATATAGTTAGGAGGATTTCAGGATAAAAGCATTTGTCATATACCTATATAAAATCATCGTTAGACGATATCTGTCTCATAATTAAAATCTTAGCTAATTAATTACATGGGAAATCAACTTGTATATTATTGACTTAGATGAAGAAGATAACAAATCCAATTTCACCAAAGATGTTTAATATGAATTCTTTTTCTATAGGTTTTGATGTTTTATTACTGCCATAAATAATAATATTCATCGACATGGTAGTAAGATAGAAGATTTTGTAGATGTTATGTATTTTTGTCATTAAATATCCTCTAACAATAGTATGAATGACATGGCATACAAAAGCCTTTTGTGGCTATCATGAGTCTCTCAAATCCACGTGTTCTACCTACATTTTAAGATTGATAACATTTTCAAAAACCCTGTATGGCATAGTGTTAAATCATCACTAATCTTCTAATCAACTGGTATACTGAGATCAAGCTGGTAGAGCACTCAACCTAGTGCTATATAATGATATGTAAGTACCATTCACGTGGGCTAAACAATTATACAAAAGAAAAACGAGTAGCTTGATTATTTTATAATCATAGTTGTTTGATGAACATGAATACGTTGGCAGTGCTTTTAAAACTCTGTTCAAGTCTTAAGTGTTCGAAATAAGAACAGCGATCATTCGTTTCTGTCAAGCATATCTCATCTGAAGCTAAGAAATTGATTAAAGTCTTACAGTTATTTAACCTTCATCCAAGTCTGAAATTTCAAAGTTTAGTACTGAATATAAATAAGTTCTAAGAGCGTTTCCTGAGTGTTAACCAGAACTGCCTTATATTTTAGTAACTATATATCTGAATGATTCTGTTTGAATCATAGTTTCCTCATTTATCATCATAAGTATGTATCGAATACTCATATATATATACCTTTCACAACTGTGTATATGAGCTACGATGATATCATAAATCCTTAAATGTGTTGTGAAGAAAAACTGCCACTGATGGCTACAATGCATTGCTATTGGCAAGACTCACCGAAGAGAAATGTTTTTATTCAACATTATCTAGTATTTACATAGATAGATAATGGGAAAGAACATCATACGTGTGTTATCCATAAACAAAATGAATGAAGATATTAAATATGAGGCATGGAAAAACTATAAGAAATGTTAGAAAAAACTATCGACAACATTTCGCAAAACAAGGAGAAACGGTTCCTGTCTTTGCATAGTTTATAGAACACGAGAGTACGACTGGTGAAGTATGAGATAATTAGCTAAGGTGATGGATTTTAGTGACAATGGTTTCTATGTAAACTACAGCGTGAAAAAAATTTCAAAGTTCTCAAAAGCCTTTACTAACGTGTAGCATATTCTTTAAATTGTCGTTCTTTTATTATTAACTATGTGCTTCATCAGATGAATTGATATAAATGCCTAACATCCTTTGTCTTTCCGTCAAAACTGAAACCATGAAATCAAAACAACTGATTAAAATGAAACATAGTAGTGATGATAAGGATGCTATGTGGGTGTGATGGTAGGTGCGAATGAATGAAATAGCAATAGAAAAAATCTACATTCTAGTTCCGATTTCACAAGACTTCAGAATTCACGGAATTCGCACAGATCTCTTGGAAGACAACTGTTTATTGGCCAGCATCAAAATTTTGTTCGAGAACTGAACTAAAGCAAATGATCAGGATAATTTATGTGGTCGAACCAAGAAAGAGAATGCCAAACAACTAAAGTGTATTACAATGAAGTAGTATCTAATGAGGGAAAATTCAAAGTGAAGGTGAAAAAACAAACAAACAAAGAATACTTACATTAATCGTGGAGAAATGAGTAGATATGAATTCTTCATGTGTCAACATGAGGAGTTTTTTTTTTGAGTTTTGATAGTGTAGAAATTTTGTCCACATAAATCCTTTCAATCAGAACATCAATACTTATTTTAATAAAATGCACGAATGTAAATTTTTAGTAGCTTGAGGAACATCGAGCTCATTTTTAGATATTTATTTCTAGATTTTATAATCATGCTATTGATTAAAAAAATTCTGATTTAATTTCAAAAAAGCATATTCAAAAAAATAAGGACCTGCAAAAAGATTGTTTTCTTTGTTGAAAATAACGTAATGATGTTTTCGCAGCAGTTCAAACAGCCCGTGAACCATAGTGATATCTCTTGGATGAAGTTCAACAAGGATTTGTCGTGGAAATGTTTTCTCAGTCGAATTATATAGAAGAGGAAAGAATGAATATTCATCACCTTCAATATCAATTTTAAGTATATCAATCGATCTGTGTACATGATTCAATTCACGGATGATAGTCATCCAATTCTTTGAACCATTTGGTTCGATTCCACTGCCAAATACCATCTGATGAAAATGACATGCATTTTTTGGACATGAATACAAATTTCTATCAAATGCATGAACTTCACAATGGGGTATCAGTCTTTTCATGTCAATTTCGAATGAAAAATCACCTTTCGATCCAACACTATAAACTAGACAATTATGACGCAATTTCAATCGATGAACATCACACACCCATTTACCACCATCGCCCATAGCACCGACACGTCGTGCATAAGTACAATGAAAATTAGGCTCCCAATTCGACACGAAATAGATAGGATCTTTTCGTTTCATCATATTTTCTTTATCTTGAGTATGATAGATATTTTTACGTTCATTCCATGCCGAATTCGACTCGCATATGAATCCATCGCTTTCGGCCAGAGACTGTTCACAATTATTATCAGTAATCGAAATAGTTGCATGCGAAATAGTTAATTGTGAACATGATTGATAGAGTTGTATGTATAGAATAGATAGTAGAACAAGGCCAGATAATAGAGCCACTGTGGAAATCGATAGTACTGGCATAAGTGAAGACTAAGAAAAATTAATGGTATATGGACGATGATTAGGATTGATGTTGAAGATCAAAGAAAATAACAATAATGTTAACGCGATATTCATTTATTACCATCAGTCATTTTTCTAAAAGAAATAATTGATGTTATCAAAAAATAAAAATACGAATAAGAGCGTTTGTATTTCGTTGGCAATGCGCCAACATGGTTTTGTTCTTTTGAAGCTTTTCAACATTCTTTCATTACTTTTTTTATACCATAGTTTCACTGTTTACTTTAAAATTGATAAAGAATTTCTTTTTGTTTTTTGCTAACACAAAACACAAATCAGAATAATTAGAAGTCAACAATCGTCTAGAATATCAATTAGCACTTTCGGGGTCTGGATGCAGTCGAACAATATCTGAAGTTATCTGTACATGTGAGTGCTTGACGTCAGTGAAACATGATAATGTATATCGATGTGGAGATTTGACCTCAATTTCTTGACGTTCCCAATCTTCGTTGTATGAACTGATTTTATGACTGATGCCTATCGTTGAAAATAATATTCTTTTTATGTCAATGCGGCTGCAGACAAGTAGAGCATGGCCTTGAAAATCAATCAGTCTTCATACCTTCAATAATAACTCTGCATTTTCTTTCGATTCCTGTTTGAATGTGTCTTGCTTCATTTGTTTTAATGTACGTTAACACGACCAAGAATTTCAATCTTTTCGTATTATTTTATAGCATCCAAATTTTACTTTTGAATGACCATGTCATTGAAAGTTTGCTGAAGCTTTTTGCTAATTATATTGTTTCATTAAGCTGATGTGTTGTCGTCATATTTGCATTTAATTATTTAATCTCAGAAACCAAAATAGTCAGAATGAAAAAGAACGACATTGAAGTCGATTTCATGTTATAACTCTCGACTCCTTTGAATCATATTCACGCATTGATAATTTTTTCTATCAGCTAAATCGCATATATGTGTTCGCTTAAAAGATTAGACGAAAGGGATTCTATAATGCATTCTCGATCAGATGATATCAACATTTCATCGAATCCTTCTGTAGTCAAGCTCAAGAGACAATGATGAATTAATGTAAGTGTAGACGGTGTTTCCATAGCTTAGCTGGTATAAGCGTCCGGCTTGTTACCAGTTATGAATACTACCTGTGTGTGGTTCCTAGTCGCGATTCATTTTCTTTTGTTTATTTTTGAACATTAACATATCCGATGAAATAAAGATTACCATGTAGTTCAGTCGTTCGAAGTAAATACCATCCAATTGTGCAATTGAAAATGTCTCGAATTAAAAGTTCAGCATAAGGAAAGTTAATGTTGGCAATGACTTTCATATTTACTTACGTTTCTCATTTTTCTCGAGTCTAGATATTTATTATCTAAGCAATACAAATCTACGTCATTTAAATGAGTTATAGTGAGTACTTCGCAACATTTGATGAAACAACTAAAGGCAGCTAGGATCTTCAAGAATGCAGAGATATAAAATATGACTGTATGTTCATAATAACAGTTTTTTCAATGAAGCATAACTGATGAAAACTGCCAATGATTAGATCATAGTTGAATCCGTTGATTTCCATCGTCAATACTTATAACACCGATTGAATATAGTTTAACACCTCGACCATGGCTATATGTATATCTATATAGTGTGTGAGGTTGACGGGCATTTGTTGAAGTAACAAACACACACTTACACTTCGGCTTATTTACCAACTCAGATAGTAATTAATGACAGTAAAAATTTTAAATACAAGATAAATCAAGTTTGAGCCACTACGTAGTTTTCCATTATAAAACTATTCGAAGAAAAATGAACTGATTCTAAACTACTGTATCGGTATGCTCAAAAATATAGTATTTCAAAGATTACCTTTCGATAGAATGATTTGGGTACAACATAAACACAAGTATGCATCGATGTACTTAGAATGCCCGTCTCATTTAAAACATAAAATCCGTATTTTTTAAATATACTGCTTCTTCATACAAATGTTGAAATATTTCTGCCCACATTTCTATTGCAAGATGTTAGTGTTTCATCATTTTGATCAAGGCTCAAACTCATAAAATTCAAGAATTTACTATTCATTATGTATGATATGCCAATTGCTAACGTAACTATGGTGCAGTTCATGCAATCACGTTTCTGGGCGTGGGCTATGTTCACAGTTGAGATTAGTTATCATTTTGGGTAACTATCTCATCAGTTCGATGTGCCTTCTTCAACCTTTCCTCCAGGCAGCCACCCAAATGACGTGTTTAACTGAAAAGTAACTGTGCATTTTTATTTGCTGATATCCAATCATCAAGTATACTATTTCAATTTTGTTTTTTAGTAATTTTATCACATTTATGCATTCATTCAACTAAAGAGAAGAAAAGTATTTGAAGAATATACTTTGACACCAAATAAATACAGAAAAAAAAGTATTTGAGTCGACAGGAGTAATGAGAATAAACTGAAAGAAAGTTTTTCAAGTTTTAGACGTAACTAAGAATCATGATGTGTGAAGAGGATGATTTATATTTTTCATCGATATTGCTAGAATGCACTATTTGATTTATTATCGATTCAAGCTGTTGACAGATGCAAAACAAGATATTTATCAAAAAACATATTGTTTAATTATCGATTAAGTTAAAATAAAAAACAATGAATGATTCATTACATGGATGGTATTAAAAAGAAAAGAATATTGTCATATGATGCACAGTTTTAAAGCTATCATTTACTGTTGGTAAAGAAGAGTATAAATAATAGACATAAAACAAGCTGCCAACTTTTAGTCATCTCAATACAACCAAGGGAATGTAATTCTTCCTCGAGGCTCTTTTCGGCGATCTGAAATTAAAAATAGATTAATTATTTTAAAAAATTCAACTATATCTCAAATAGAAGTAATATTTATTGTATATTCGTTCTGATAGTACAGATTACAACATAAATGGATTCATAGGTTTTGCTGTCACCTTATGAATCATTCGATGGACAAAAAAATCTTCTGTTTTTTCTCTTTTCGTTCTTGATTTTGTAATTGAATATCAAATTGTGATGACTCCACTTGATCTCTCAAGGTTTTCAGTTTGCACGACTGAAACGTAATGCTGTAAACATGAAGTTTGACAGCTATTCTTATGTAACCATGTTTTATCATAAAACAAAATATTGGCAAGAATCATTTTTTTCATCGAATAGAAAAATATGTGTTGAACTAATGAAAAATCAAGTTCCTTACGAAGCTACCATAGACCTCATATATCTTGTATAGCCGAAGCGCAACGTGAGGTAAGAATCAGATTGTACTTAATGATGCTAGTTGCTGAATCTCACGGTATAATAGAAAATTTATCTTTAATTTTGTCTTCAATATTGTTTCCATGATATACAGTTTCTCTATTATATCAAGTTCGTTGCTTGTGTCATAAAACAGAGGATACGATATGTTGCTGCTACCTCGACTTTCTACTATTCCATATCAACAGTTTTCATGTGTTTAAATACTTCTTTATTACTAAACGTGAGAAAAGTAGTATCCGTTGTCACACTTTGTTTTGTAGTCATATAGACATTGATTGCTTCTCAGATTTTCGACCTTCGAAAAAACAAACTCATCGGAGAGTCAATCATAATCTATTTTTCGTTTTTCACAATAAAACTAGGGTTATATAAGACTATATAATTACAGTTACCAAAGAGTCGTATTAAGAATGCTGTATAATTAATTGTGCGGGATATGAAAGAGACTAATTATGTAAGAATATATTAACAAAATAGTTTCAGCGAATTACAATATTCTAATTCATGACGACTTATTATCTGCAAATCATATGCCAGTTTATGACACTCTTCTGGATCCTATTTGAGTTTTTACAGTTATATACACATGTGTCATACGTCTGCTATTTTGTTTTGTTCTCTAAGCTGCTTCCGCAGTCACTGTTGAATTTCTTCAGTTTTCTTGCATTATGTGTTAGATGATGAAATACCTTGTAATGAATACTCTACGAAAATACCGATAGATTGTAAATGTTTTACGAGGATGCTCCAAGTTTTTGTTTTCAGTATATGTTCGAATTATTTTCATAAAACTGAGTTGAATAGACGAAGGTACTCCACAACTCCATTGAAGTAGGTCTACTATTTTAGGTAGCTAGTTTAAAATAAGTTTACATGAACCTGTCTATCTTTGTTTGTTGTTTCGTTTCCTGCTTTCATCCATACTATGGTTAATTTACCTGATAAAAAACTTACATGAATCATAAGGGCCATTCCTCGATCTAGGTGAGGTTCTGTGTGACAATGAAGTAACCAAACACCGGGATTGATTGCACGAAAACGAATTCTTATATATCTAGAGTATACGAATATGACATTTATTGCCTTTTGATGAAGCCAAAAACAGAATTTATTTTACCCTCCACTTGGCACTATTACTGTATCTTTGACTAATTGTGTATTAGTTTTACAGTTTGTACATTTACAATCAATGTTGCCATCATCGCACAACACATTTGGATTGTTTGCCATAAAAATTCCGGTCGTTTTATTTAATTGAGACAATCCTTGTTCGATAATATGAAAGAATGAACCATGTAAATGGATCGGATGTTGATCAGCATCAAAATTAACGATAAGAAACTCGATTATATTCCCATACTGTGCAACTATATTATGATAACATTTTAGTCGTCTTGGTCCACCCTTTTTATGTCTCATCTGTGAACACGATAGTTGTTCACGTGCTGCTATTTGATTATAAAGAATAGGTTGATCGCTATTTGGATAAACCATACTAAAGTAATTTATTGATTCGAAGCCTGATTCTTCATCTGTAGGTCCAACTACAGTTAATGAAAGGGATTGTCGGATTCCTACTTGTGCTGTGCTAGCGACAAGTTTTTCGTCAATATGTGATGAATCGGATGTCATATTTTGCATTGTCAAACAGATCAAATTCGGTTCTGATCCGTACTGAGTAAAAGGGCAATTCAAAATATAACATGGTTCTTCTAAAGAGCATTTCCGCACACTCGTGTTTGGTACCATTAGACTATTATTTCCAAGCTGTAAAATAGCTCGACCATGCCATCTGGAATTGTTGTTTTTGTCTAATGTGTTCACACGAATCCACCCTAAAAGAAATTTTTATATTCAATTTAACACGATGATGACATAGAAAAATTCAAGACTTTCTTAACAACTTACATGATGTATGATTTAAAGGTGTCGTTACATTGACGAGTACATCGTATCGCTCTCCTAGCCCTAAGACTATCTGATCAACCAGAATAGGCTTAGAAAATGGGATACCATCAGATGAAATCACTTGTAATCGATGTTCATCGATAGAAAAGACAAGCGAAAAAGCACTGCCACCATTGATCAAACGAATACGATACTGTGAGTTTGAATCTTGAACAATAAGACGTTCCAGAGGAGTGTGCGAACTACGGTTGCTGCGTGGATCAAAATATCGGCCACGACCGTTAACTAAAATCGATGTAACTAGTGCTTCAGCTGCTCGTGATCCGTCAACAGCTTGAAAATAATCGATGGTGTCCGAAGACATGATGGACTCAATGCTATCTGGAAAGAACTGACCACTTTGAACCAGAAATTGATGTTGCTCACTAAAATAATGATCGCTATAGCTTGAAAAATAAAATTCATTTAATATGATAAAAATACCCAGTGTAGAGATGTTGCCAATCTTGAAGAATGAGAGTGAACTCTTTATTTTTCTGTGATGGCATTGCTTTTGAATGAACAATGAATCCTCCCAATAATCCCATAGCTGTTTGAGATTTGACATGAGAATGATACCAGAATGTACCTTCATCGGTGGCAATGAACTCATGTTCAAATGTTGAGCCGGGTAAAATTGATAGCTGTGTGACGCGAGCAACACCATCACTTTGCGGTGTTCCCATTTGTCGAATACCATGAAAATGTACGCTAAGTGTCTCAGTGGGAAGGTCATTGAACACTTTTACATAGATCTTTTGTCCTTGATAAACATGTAGCACAGGACCAGGAAGAGAATGATTAAACGCATAGATCTATGTACGAAAAAAATCTTAGTCTTATATTTGATTTTTCTTCAATAGTAAAGGCGTAGCTCACCAGTTTTGGATACCCGTCTCCGGTAACAATGTCATCAGCATCAAATATTTTATCTGAATCATCATACTTATGTAAGATGCCGTTGTCATTGGTCACAACACGATACAACTGTTTGTAAAACATAGTCATAGCGCTGCCAGCATGCAACTCAAATTTGCAAGTTTCCATCAATGGTTTACAATCGCTCTTATCAGAGACCCATGGATCAAAAGGCTCTAGACTTCGAACAGTAAACAGCAATGAGATGCTAGCAAGAAACAGAAACGACCACATTTGTTTGCCTGTTTTGTGAATATTCGACTGAATATTTATCTATCATTTAAGTGTATTAGGTTTCGTACTTTTTCTTTGGCAAACTATTTCTGTCAATCTTATGAATCATGAGAATTCGATCTGTCATGTTCGTACAGTATCATTCGTAACCTTTTATTCTCACAAAGTAAATTGCCCTTGAGTAAATGTTTTTTCGAAATCTTCATTTTGTTTCTGCTTTTTTGTTTGAAACATACAAGAATATTGGTCTCTTACACAATTGAGAGATGTATAGATTTTGAACAAAGATGGGTTATTTTAAATATTGAGTTAACTTGTAACACAATGAAAACGTTGTACTTATAAAGACATATGTGTACATTGCAAAGTTTTTCCTTTGTGCTAAATGCTACATATAGTTGGTCATGTTCATTCTAAGAATCCAACTAAATCCCAAAGCCTTTCCTTAAAAGGCAGAATCGTTGAGGCTCGTACGAATTGTAATCTACTTGAGTAGAAATCAGTTTATTTTGTACAGGTTTTTTAGGATATAGTACTAAACTTCGAATGTTCTTTCCATGTGTACATATTCGGTAATAAAACTAGTTTTCAAAACATTGACTCAGAACTGAAACTAGAAGAATATTGCATTGAACAATTGTTTTTAGCAGAAGATTTTTACTAAACGCACTTTTGTACGTTACTCAGCAGCTTGCTGGCAAAATTTTTCAAATTGAAATTGACGATTTTTACAAAAAAGTAAGGTGTGCAAAAATTGTTGAGAATTCTACACTACGAATGAAACATCTTTTTAGTTTCTAAGTGTCTCTATGGCAATTTTTAATTTTGGATGACAAAGTAATCCTTTTAGAATAGTTGTGTGTAACTGTACGTGTTTGAAAGGTATCAGTAATTTCAATTATTCGTGAGTTACATATATGAATACTACAAAAGAGAATTTTCCAATCAATATTGTTGGAAATTGTACGTCGGCAACGGTTTGAATAATCAATCATGAATCCTTTCATTACGTATTACATTGATTGACAGCAGGTGAAAATTAATTATAGAACGGAACGACCATCATTTCTGGAATGATGTCCACTTTGGGAGCGAGATCTAGCCACGAAAAAGTATATTCACTCTTGTTTTGCTCTCTTGAAAATATATTTGTTAATGTAAACATGATCGAACAATGAAGTAAATAACAGAAGTCAGGGAAGAGAATGAACAAAAAATAGAGAAGAAAAGAACATGAAAAGAAGGCAAAAAAAAACTGAAAATGTCACGCTTTGATTTTTGAATCGTTGTTTTTTATTTTCTGACATCAAAATACCGACATTAATTTCTTGCTCGTGTTATTAAGACCGAATATCGAAATCTATGAGTGTATGCATTCATCACCAGTTGATATAACGTGACATTATTACATAGAGTCCTATATTGATCAAGAGCAGCTACTCTCATAAGTCGAGCTCACACACAATACTAGATCTTATGTACCTGTTACACATAAGCCTTTCCATCATATTGAGCTAGATAATGTTTTTGGGAAAATAATTACATGGTATAGCTTATCTTGCCAGCAATACGTAAAATCAAATATTATTATTTCAACCACGAGAAAACGATGAACAGTATTTCTGTTTCATTTGTAGAAGAAAAGCGTTTTGTAAGTTTTGATTCGTTTTAAGTAAAAAGAAACAGAAGAACGATAGTAGATAAATCTTTGATAACATTGCAATTTATACACATTTTATCAAACAGATTCCGAAACTAATAAGAAAAAGTATACACATAGACATGAATCGCTTCGATCCCTTATCTGATAGAACCGATATATACCAAAAGATTTTAAAAAAGTCACAAAGCTCGTTCTTTTCTTTCCCTCTGTTTGAGTCGAAACAAAAACATAAAGCAGACTATAGTGAATACAATTCAAGCGATTCAACCTGTGAAAAATTCGATCCACGTTTCAACTTGTCATTTTACACGACAACATAATAAGTCTTTTGAATTGCAAAGAACTTCTAACAGATTTTGGCTAGAGTATTGTTGTAAATCAAACCTTTTATGTTATTCCTGTCAGACAGATCTATCATTCGGGTAATTACATGCGTCTTGTCGATATTGATCACTATTCAGAAAAGAGTTGAACAGAGCAATATTTTATGTCTGTTCGTCACATATCAAGAATTCCTCTCGAATATGCTTCACAACAGTGAGAAAGTGGCCTTGTAGGCAGATCCGAAAATTTTAATAAAGACATCTGACGGCTCGACAGAGTGGGGCAACGGCCATGCAAGGAAAATTAAAATTAACGGAATCGAATTCCTAAAGACCCACTGACATCCGAGCCTCTGTAAAATTGAACATAACACAATCGATTCTGTACGTTATTCGAATACAGAGAAAAACAAAATTAGTTAAGTCAACAGTCCTCAATCCTTTTATTAAATAAATAAATACTATAATTAGTGACTTATATCGAAGAATGACAAAACCAGCAAAAATGATTTGAAAGTCATACTATGGCATTTCAAACGATAATTGTGAACTTTCCAGCACGAGACGTTGTTGTCTTACAAGTTGTCTTCGTTCATGCTTGTTTTTACGTTCAAAATTCTTCTCGGTGCTTGTTGAAAGTTATCTGTTTGTTTTCTTTTAAGGTTTGTAATTGAGTTACTAGCATTGCATACTGCTCCTTCTATAAGCATATGATCGTTGCAATCAAATATAGTTCCAAGCATAGTGGGAGACCAATGTCTACTTTGTAGAATAAAACCTTTTGTCTCGTTACACAAGCTTTTCATGTTTTGCATTTCAATGCGTTCTTGTTGAGTTTTTAATTGCCGTGGATCTGACAAATATGAGATCAAACCAATTCTTAATTTTGATTTTCTCGCTTCACGTTTAACATCATTGAATTTATTATTTCCACTATCGTTCACGCCACTACTGATACAAACAATCAGTTTTTTTGCTTCGGCAACTTCTCTATCATTTTCACTCGAGTATTCCATTATGCACTTAATGCCGACTTTGATAGCATCATATAAGCATGTCGAACTCGCCTTAGGGTAATCTATATTTTTGACACCATGTTCAAATGAATAAATTTCTCTGGTAATTGGGCACATAATCGATATATTCGAACTGAACTGGATAAGTCCAAAAGCATGCTCGTGAACCGACGAACAATATTGTTTGATGAATCCACGCAGCATTGAATTCATATCAGATATCAATGAGGATTGATCACTTTTCTCTCCTTTACGGTCGAATATGGAGCTGCTAGTATCGAGAAGAACCATAGTAATGTGATCAACAGCAGCTCTTGGAATCGAAGATGGCTTTAATTTAAAGCGGCAAACACGAATACTACATTGTAACAAAGAATGTAATGGTGCGATATTGGATCCATCTCTTTGCACATCATAAAAATCCGAACACGTGGCGCGAACTCGAGTTCCCATTGGATCAAATAGGTAAAAAAACGGTTCATTACTAGAGACTTTAATATAATTTCCTTGACAAAATGCAAGAACGACTTTTTTATTTCTCAGCAGAATTATTTGATCTCGTCCATTACTGCTAATATTTCTGCGAGTCTTCAACGTAAATTCAGGGTATTTATTTTCCAAGATTTCATATAAATTCATCAACTGATGATCGGTTAATTTTTCCAGAGATTGGTCATAATCTTCGCAAATCTGTTTCACAATCGTATATGTCTTTGCATAACGATTAAAACTAATGGAGGGGTTGGTAGTAGTTTGCAAATATTTTGTAAATAAGGATAAATCCATTTCATATTGTAGTGTTCCATCATCTATCGGTACTGGTTCTGCAAGATTGTTTGAATATATTTTGAAATCAGGTTCGTTCGATAGATTGCCGATCGAATGATTTCTTTCATTCCTTATAAAAGATCCGAAATCATACGTAGTAGTACATGCCCGACGTTTATTGTCTCCGTGAGTGCATTTTTCAAAGAGCCAACAAATAAGATGTGGCATGAAAGAGCCTAGCATAAATGGTTCAACTGTTGTCGGACATAATTTAGCAAGAAGATGGAGAAATCCATCGATGAGAATAATTTTTTCGAACGCGAACATGGAACCCTCTATCGCATGAATCAAAGCCATGACCGCTGGTGGAAAAAGATACCGCTGAATAACAGATAAGAATATGTTCAGAAGTTTTTGACGCTCAGCACGTTGAATTTTCGGTGGTCGACAAAAGTAGAGATGCAGTGCATATAAACATACGAGAAAAATACTTTGAGCCAATGGTTCCTGCTGCACGGTAAATACACGGGGTGTCCACCAGTCACAATGAGAAAATATAACTTTAGGGTCTGTTTCGTATGTATACATCGACTCGAATTCATAGCGGTGAAGAAAAAATATTGAAAAATGTGGCATAAGAGCATTGATGGATCGTGGTCTCATCGCAAGTAAACTTTTCAAAGTTACATCGTCATTTCTGATATCGATAAATATATGCATACGATGATTAAAAAACAAAGGACATAATTCTTCAGTTAAAGAGCGTGCCAAGTCATTTCTAATATTCTCACAGACATAATGCCATAGGTGTTTGAGTTTTGAACTCGTGTTAATTTTCACATCACAGCTTTTGTACAGTATGTCCACTTTTATAGTCCCCATCGGCTCATAAGAATCATGATGTTCCACATCAGCTAATTTTTTGCCTGAATGATTCTCATGTAGATATCGTGCAGTATTCTCTTCTTCATTTAAGCGATCATTTGAAATGGATTCCGTTTTGTGACCATTGGTGAGAAAGCTAGAAGCCAAAGACACTGTAATTATGGCACTGCTACAAGATTGTACAGAGTCATTCAGCGTTATAGTTGTTCTAAGTTCGGGATCTTGTTGAAAAACGATAGTTCTCCTTTCTGTTATTTCAGATAGATTATCGTCAGGCGGAATGCTCCTACTGTATTTTATGCTATGATTATGTTCCTGTGTCGGACTTTCGATAAATATGAGCGGTGGTTGAATTCGCCGATCTTTCAGACCTTCGTAAGAGGCATGTCTGTTTTGAATATGGGAATACTTGTTCTTTGGAATAGTAGCGTCATCATGGTCACTATCTGATATTTCATGTATCAGTTGATCTGGTCTGAATACAGTATATTCACTTTTCGCAGGTTTCGATTTCGGTTGTATTCTCATGGGTTCTGAAGACTTGATGCATAGATCAAAGAAAGCAGAGTTTGGAGAGAGTATTGCACCTTTGTATGTAAGATCGAAGTCGTAGTCGATTTCGAATTCATGTTGAATATCTTTAATTATTGATGAAATTCGCGCGAACGGGTTGCTTGTATTCCTTCTATAAGATTTATCGTATATTGCAACTGTATAAACGGCCGCAGATGGAGTTGAACTCGCCATATTAATGGAGAGCTTATGAATTTATCTCTTTATAAATTCTCACTTAGTTGTATTTCAAGTGACTGAACGTAGAGATCCTATATCTATAAATAAAAAAAATTCCATTGATCAAGTGAGATAAAATGCACATCAATCGAAAATGAAGTAATCCAAAAAATTGGAAACCAGTAGCAGTCAGAATTCAGGCATGGCATCTTTCGGCTGAAACTCACTACTTCCTCTATGAATCAACAAAATGTTAATGGTCATGAATTTCTAAATTCTTGTTCTGTATAGCGTCGAGCGATCAAAATAATTCCACAAATAATCTGAAAAAAGTGTCTAGATGGTCAAAGAAAATATTTAAAAATTGATGTATTGGGAATCGAATGGCACACGGCGACTTTTTCCTAAACAAGTGCTCATTTCTCTATTCACACTTCGCCAAATGATCGTTGATTTCTATAATATCACTTGTCAAAATTAACTGACCTTAGACAGTGAGCGGAATTAGCATGAATCTTGAAAAACAATCATATTTATTCCGATGATATATTTTTAATTGTTAATCGATTTACTAACGCTATTGAGTAGCTCTTTCATTTCTATGGCACATGTTCTAGGGAAGAAGAAAATTTAATGCAAAAATGATTCCGGAATCAACGATTCAAAGCAAAAAAAATTATTTTTATTCTTTCCAAGTTATATCAATGCTTGCCAGCCGAGTGACAAGAGGAAGCCATGTCTTGCTGCAATGAAGCAACGAACTTCAAACAAAAAAAACAATAATGCATTGTTGTTCTATGATTTTCACCGTGTGTCAATGACAGCGTCTTGCTCAGTTACTAGTATGATGAGAATAAAATTAGTCTATCAACTTCAGTTAACAATTCAAATTTGTATAGCTGAATTCTAATCGACTACACATATTTCGAAAAAAACTGTCACCATGTTAGCTATAATGATACGATGAAAAGCTAGAAAGGAAACAATACAAGGTTCTGGTCAGATTTACATGAATAAATAATTCTTATTCTTCGATGGAAAAGTCCACGTACATGCTGATAAGCATGGAATGTGCCCAAGGAAAAGTACTAGACGAATCAATATTTTTGACAGTCATATTTACATTAAGGGTTAATCTAGCATAGCCAAAGTATCCATTTTCATAAGCAGGATAGAAAATTAAGAGACCCATTGTACTTGGGCTACTTCCGTTTTCTCCATGAGTAAATATTTGATTGATCTATTGCGAGTTTCTCTTAGTTGACGAAGCCTTTTATTGAGTAGGAGAATTATTTTAACAGCACTTGTGTTTTATTGTCAATGAAACGGAAGATCTAGGTTTGAATCAATCGAGTTGAATGCATCTCAAAAGCTCAAAAGCTTTGACCAGCATCAGCTATACATGATGCACATCAGGAAGAGGACCAGAAAATCGTTATTTCATATGTCCTATCCATGAATCGTACGTGTTTAATCTTCATCGGACTCATGGCAAAGTCATCACTTCCCTAGATCGACACGTATGGGTAGGAAATTGTCCTATAGATTCTGGCCAAATTTCTTTCTCTCTTCTACGCGCAATATCACTTCCATTTTCCCTTGCTTTACTGGTGGATCTGTGACTTTTAGCACATATTACCTGTCGGTTTCATTAAAATTCAACTACTTCTGGAGGATAGAAACGTCGACATGTTGCGATTGCCATTGCATTTTAAAACTCTGTATCTATGCGCTTTGCTCAAGGTTTGGTCGTTGTTTTAGGAAAAAATACGAACGCGTGAAGGATTCTCATCGTTTCCGATACGGAAGCATTAGAGTTTATATTCCAAAATATGTATACAGTTTATAATAGTCTATCACGCTGTTCGATAGTTTAGTGTTTGAATATTTCCGGTTCTGTGGAAACCGGGCCACACAGGAACAAATACAATATTGCTTCTGCATTACTAGGTAACCAAAAAAGCATTCTCTTCCTCATCTACAGTTATACTCATTTGTGACTCTAAACACTTCAGCGGTTACAATCAATAGTATGTAATGAATGTAACACATAGATAAGTACATGCATAACAGGTAGTTCTTGGAAAAAAATTCCAATTTCGATAAATTTGACTTACAATATATACTACATTTCAACTTCAAATTATCAGTTTATTTGGTTCCATGATCAAGCATGGCACATTTCAAGTAGCCATGTCCACAATTTTTTCCCAGTTTTTTTTTGTTGCACTATATCTCGTAGTGTTACGTTAATTATAACTTGTGAATGTCGACATTTAGCTGAGTCATAACCATACTTATACGCAAATGTGCACAATTGACTCATGTTTGTCAGAATGCTTTTAAAAAATACTTGCAAGTATCAATTTGCTCTGAAACAACAAGTCAATTGTCTGAAATACTTTCCACGTTAATTTTTAAGTATCTATCTTCGAAACTAGTTAGTAGGTAGAAAACCGTTAGGTTATTACTGTACTCAAAGTTTTCGAGTTTTCCATGAAAGATTCTGTACCTCTCTGGTTAAATTTTCATAAATCGTACTCTTCTTCATAGATATGTCAACGTTTCTTCAGGACAATTGCAATATGAAAATTTTAAAGCTTTTCCTAATTTTCTACGAAAACAGCAATAATAATTATAATATCGCTATCTTTACAAGATGACAAACGAATCTAAATAAACAAATACTTTTTGTATGCAGAAATTACTTACGGACGAAAAGAGACTATTCGCATGTTGTTGTTTCTTTTCAATTTAAAAAAACACGGTTTCGAATGCGAACTGAAACATGTTTCAAGAAGAGTGAAGGCATCAAACGAAATTAAATCAAAGCTGGAAAGTAAACAATGGCAACGCTCCATCATTATTGAAATTCTGTTTTTATTTAGTACGACAAAATGACTAAGCATCTGTAAAAGTGCGTCACTGAAGAAGAAAGAAAAAAAAGATCTAGTTCCCCTTGGTTTTTTCCCACATCATAGCAGTGGATGAGTCCGTGCAGAGTAAATTTTACTTTTGTTTCTCTTGTGGATGTGCACTATTATCATTCGACAATTTGTTTTTACAAAATTTTACTACTGTTGCATACTTGAATTGCCGTTGTGAATTTCATTTGAGTGATTATTCGTCTACCACTGTATTTATTCAGCAATATCTATTTTCCAATGTAGTCCAGAAGAATGATTCAAAGTGTTTGACAGCATTTGTGATTGATTTGCTTCTTTCTGTCCGTGCTACGCTCATACGACTATTTCTGACTCAAGCAGGCCTCGCAGTGACACTACTTCTCTGATTTTCTCCTGGCTTTTTTAAGGTGTCCTGATCTTCCTATTTTCGATTGTGAATCCTGATTTTTTAAGATTTATCTCGGTAGGACCGCATATACGTCATTTTTACGTCTTATTCGGTTATACTCAATGTTTCCTAAACACTTCATAGAAATATCTATTGACTATTTTCTATAAAAAGAAAGATTTTAAAATTACTCAAATTTTTATTTATAGTGTCCACTTTTTCCGGAACTCACATATGTTTTCGAAGAAAAATGTGTATGGAAGTTTAAGAGTGAGATTTTTATTCTCCCCACGCCCGGTTGCAGTTGTTTTCCATGTTGATGATAAGAAAAATGAACATTTAAAAATGGAAACTAACGTGCAAATAACAACAATGAAAACGAAAAATAGGGTGTCCATCAGAGAACGACGATGCGAAACAATTCGTCATATCACATTTTCTGTATTTTCTATTAGCATTATGAAGCTAGAGATATGTAATTCCACATTTTAGCCCCGACGGGGCTGCGCTAACAATCTTTTTTCTTGCAATCAGTAAAATTTTCAATGATTTCGAATTCATTGATTTTTTGAAAGCAGCTATTTTATCGATAGTGATTATGAACTGTTCTTCGCTGACATTTATATCATTCAGTTTCGGACCATGCGTAGTTGTATTAAATCTTGTATTCCGTATTTTAACATTTCAGTCGATTTACTAAAGTTTTCTTATATACGCTTTTATTTGATTATCTATAACACGATTGTTTTATGCGTGCGAAGAGCAGAAATAACAAGAAACGCAAAGGTAGGAGTGAAGGAAGAAGGTGTGATGCAGAGAAATGGTTTGAGTGTTGAAAAGATAGATATAGAATTTTTAAAAGCGAGAGAATAAGATTTTTTTAAATTTCTTTTTACTGCTATTCTCCTAATCAAAATCCAATTTTGGCTAGAAACAAATAATAATCCAATTGAAATGGGTGCCCCATCCTCACTGAGAGAAAGAATACCCATACCCAATGCATATTTAGGCGTAGTGACCGAAAAGGAAAAATAGGACTCAAAATATGTATTCGCAGAAATATAATCTAGTAATTTCAATAAGCTATGATTGATGGACATACTTTTGTGCACCTTTCATCCTGAATAGTAGTACTATGATAAGACTTAGATGTCCTGGTTTTCATCGAGAATCCCGATATTTCAAAACGTGTCTTGCCTATTCTCCTGATTTTCAGACATAGGTCCCTGCGACCCCTGCTTATGTAATGCATGGTAAATATATAGATAGTGGAACGAAGAAACACAGGTAGCTGGAGAAGAGAATTACTTACGTTTCTTTTTCTTCTGTTCCACTATCTATTTACTATTCATTGCATAATAAATAATAGAACAATGGGGGGGAGGAATTGGCGCGTGAGTTGCCAATATTCTGATTATTGTCTCTTTTCTTTCTGTTTTCTCTTCTACATCAATTCTTTTTGAATGTGTCTAACATTTCAATTTCACTCGAACAACTAAAAATAATGTTTTCTGCAGAAGCTGTCAGTCGATATCAAATGCCAAAATAAATTTAACAATTACAAACAAAGAATGAATGGCAACTTTAATCAATCAATATGACTTTTCTTACTTCTCATGAATATATAAATCGTTGTTACCCGACTCATTCGGATAGAACTAAGTCTCGTTCATCATTGGATAATATTGATGCCAAAGGATGGTTACGAAACATTTGAACACAATAAGGCTATTCATCGGGTCTTTTCTTTGGACTGTAATTGTCCGTACTACAGACCCTGACCACAGCTGCGTTTTCTAGTACGTTTCGGATTTATTTTCAGAAAATAGTGGGTATTGCTTTATACGCAGCAAACACTAACGCGACCAATCGTGCTTGTGATTTAGCTAACGTCTCTGCAGGTACCCTTGCATATGTATTTTGCACATTCTTCCTTGATCTATATCATTATAGTGTGTTTGGTAGCACTATGTACTCATCGATAATACGACCTGTTATGGTCACGGTTTGCACAAACACCAGCGCTATCTACAGCAAATTCTGATAGCTGATTATCGACCTAATGAAAATTGGGAAGATCAAGATTGCACACAAAATCGACGTCCTAAACAGCAGCCTGAACATATTGCTAATTTCCATCACAGTTGCTATAAACCACAACGACGATGGTGTGATCTCTCAAAGTCTGAAGAGCCAATCGATTCATGCAGAAGGTCTAAACTTGCACGAACCCATATAGATTTTCACCAGACAACACGAGAAGTAGCCATAAACATGGCAAAAGCTGATTTTACAGCGAGTGATGCAGACATTTTAGTGATCTGGAACCTATTCTGTTAGATCACCCAACATTGCTTACCACAAAGTTGATTGAAATGGTGGCTTCGGGGTTAGGTTTATTGCTAAAATAAATGTAGGTACAGTTTTTGAAGTCGAGAAACGTCTTATCGATAGAACACCATCAACAGATGTTTCAGTAAAGGCTTCAATCGATTTTTTAGTACTGATGAATGACATGCAGATCAAGATACTTTCTATTCCAATCATACCAATGATAGCTAAGACGAATTTTGTATAAAAGATCCAGCAAATCAAATTTCGCCGTGGATCCTCGTCAATGAGGAACATTTCGATCGCAAAGTGAAACTGTATGGATTAGATACCGAATTCGATTTAACGATTTATGACTGCTTCTAACGAGACACTATCTAACGAACATCATATTTATTACACGACGCAACAAAACAAAATATCATTCTGGAGTGTTTATTGCTAAGACTATCATAATCGAGATGATTGTGCGAATATCTACTCTGATTATTTGGCATATTCGATGGTTCATACATGTTGTTTAATCTTCTCTCATCATCTTCTTTTACAATATGGATTAGTCTTCTATCAATTGTAATGTCAAATTTTAAAAATCATCTGGTTTTACCTGACTTTTTGTTTTGCTTCGTTCTTGCATCGCTTGTTTAGTATTTAACTGTATTCTTTTGATTTAAGGGATATGATTATTGTCATGAAGAAATTAAAGAAATTGTGATTCGATTAACACTAGTGACTCTTGTATCGAGTAACGTCAGAAATACTCGTGCCAATCGACATCCCTAAAGTCGCATAATCTAAACGATAGATTTTAGAGTGTGAGATACGATGAATGTTCTATGTTTAAACATTCATACTCATGTCATGGACTTGTAGAAAAGAGATTGATCCTTGACAATGATCAGAGAAGTCTTAATTTCTAACCTTATTACAATTACGATCGCTGTCAAGGAATACTGTGACATAATGTTTTCCATTTTCTTTTCTTGATACTGCGTATTTATGTATATGTGCCGTCGTTGAATCGCACTTTATTGATTATTGCTCATGGGATTCAATTAATGTTTTTTTTTCTCGTCTCTTTCCTCTCTTGTTCTCCTGGCACATTTTGCTCTGAAAGCTTGAACAAATGCTCAATCTTTTGATATTTTCGAATTCAAGCAGCTTTGTAAATGAACAGATTAAGCACCGTCTTCATTTACTGTCTAGTATTTGAAGCAACATTTCCTCTTTCCTTGGTATAGTGATTTGCTTGACTTCTTGTTAGTGAGGTTGTCATTTATACAGCAATGATCACTAGACCAGTAAACGGGTACTCTAAACGCTTTAAAAAATTGTTGAGATAATCTGTTTGATATGTTTTGTTCGTAGATATCGTTGGGTATTATTTGATGGTCTATAATTTCGCCGAGACTATGATCGAGCTTTTTCTTTATCAACGTTACTGAAGAACGAACTTTTTTTATTATTCGATAGAATAACGCAAAGATCAATCTTTCTTACGCCTCCGAAATTTCACGTGAAATGTTCTACTTAATGAACCATGAGTAGATTATATACTAATCTATACGTTAAATGAACATTAAGTCAACTTTTTCATGTGTTGCCCTCCATGAGGTAGTTGAAGAATATGTGTCATAAAATTGAAACATCTTTCGTTTGAACTAGTGGTATTACTCGTCAACATTTGATGAAAGTAGTAGTACTCAATTATATCATTTGCACTTTCAACTTAAAAAAAATTTGGGTATCTGTTTGATAAGTTCAAGAGATCTGTTGTAAAAATAAGCGGATATATAGTGATCTCATGAGTCTGACACACGTGCGAATAAGTCACCTAAGAAACATTTTTCCTGGATACGTTGTGCAAAAAAATAATTGAGAGATGTCCCGTAGTTGTACGTCTGTCTTCTGTCGAGCATGAAATCAGATGTGTAAGATTTAGCTTGAGTCACTATTATAAATGATCGAAAAACATTTTTTAGATTATAATTTTTGGTTTCTGATGTTTATAGTGCTCAACTTTAAGAATACTGAGCTGCTTAGAGACACAAATATGTAGATAGTCGATTTCCTATATTTATACCCAAAGGGTGATTTTACTCTTCTCGTAGAAAAAGATCTCAACTTGATCGGAAATACAATTATATATACGCGCAGTCTGTCCATGAAAGTAACAATCGGTTCTGAGTGATGAGAAATATAAGATAGTATAGAGTTTTGACTGCCATTCTCAGGCTCTTTTCAAGAGTATGAATCAAACGATGGAATATCTCGAAGTGAGATTTCAGAAGTATCGATTAACTTCAATTCATTCAGCATATAAAGTAAATGTTTAGGCATCAAGTTTGTATTCGACCTCTATTCAGACTTTTCAGCTTTCATATGAATCTCGTAATAAATCTGTTTTTCCGACCCTCGTCAATACAATTGACTACGATTTTTGTGCTCTATTGAAAGTCGAATTCATTTTTCAACATTTTTACTATGGCTATGAGCATTCGATTTCTCTGTCAAGCGATTATTCACTACCATCATTTTCTTTTCATTTCGTTCGAGTATTAGAGATCTATGGTTCCATCCAAAGCGAATGGTACTATAAAGTTTCTTCTAACTACACAGTTTGTGCAATGTATAATATCACTAGAAGATACACACATGCATTTTATAAAAACACTATATCTGAATTCACTTCATCAATCCCCCAAAATTAGGATTTGCACAGTTTAATTAATTATTCAACTTTTCACGTTATCCCTCAGATAATACAGAATAGAGAGGTGTTTTTGTTAAGTTTATCACTGTTTAGCAATATAATATGATCTACTCGAAAATCTATTTATAGCTTTTCTTGTGTAGCCAATGAATTCATATTTTAGACAAGTTTATTATTTGTCAACTGTGACATGATGACTATGACAACAGTTAATAGAGTTTACTTATGAAACTATACACTTCATGTTGATGATGATATCATATTCAAATAGCTAAGCCTCTGATTTTTCGATTAATACAACAACTGTAGAGAAATGATTCTGCTCCTGATATTCATTGGATTACGTTTTATCACTATTGAGAAAAAAGTCTATAAACATGTAAATCCAAAAAAGAATGAAAAGCATTGAAAATTCAATGCATAAGAACCGAAGTCAAAATTAGTTTTGCGTCAGAATACATCCAATATCATTATAATTCAAGAATCCCATCAAAACATTCATATCCATCTTCGGCAATATATTTCTCACGAATAATTCGAAAATTATTTTTTTCATAGAAACGTATGGCTTGTTCATTATCAATTAACACGCCTGCCCAAGCAATGATTCGTTTCTTGCATAGCCGTCTAGCTATATCAATCATTCGATGAAGAAGTTTAGTACCCATATGTTGATTCTGATATTCATCGATAATGCACGGTGCCAATTGAATATCACTTGTAGGATCTAGCTCTATCCCAAATGTACGATATCGTTTAATATCGAATTCTTCAATATTAAAATTAAACTCAAATAGTGCAATAATTCTTCCATTCTCAGAAACTGCTACCATTCTTAACATATGACCTTGGTCAATTTCATTACAGTATTGTTGTGCACATTGGAAATCGTAGCTGGGATACGTTGCAAATCGACGTGTTTTTTCTGATAAACCTTCAAAATATTGTTGTAGCTCGAACGTATCATGGTGTAATAATGGTCGAAATAAAAATTTTTCTGAACGAGCTGCTCCATCTAGATCAATGTTTTGAGTCACTAAGTTTGGATTTTCGACGATTTGTTGCAATGTCAATAGATCTGTTTCCATTGGCCACCTTGTTGTACGGAGCGACTATAAAATTGTATCATCGAATAACTTACTATTGCTATTGTATGTGTCATCAATCAACCTTGATCCTTGACTTTTTTTCTTCTCCACATTTTCGTTCTTTAAAGACAATACACTGTGATATACTTTCATTTGTGAAACGTGCGATTGATATAAGCTTTCTTTTCTTCTTCTTAAACGATGTTGCCTCTTGATTATTTTACTATTCGATGACAAATATAAAGCGTTGATAGTGAAATTGAGACCGAAAAGATTGTGTAATTTCACTGTTTCAAATATTATTTTGTTGTAAGTCGGCATTAAAAACTAATCCATCATCGATAAAATTCCGTTCGAATCTCAGCTACATATTTAGTCGTCAGCAGCTGATATCAAAGTTCTACACTTGTATGAGTCTGTTCTATGGGAAGATCATTATCAATGGAGTTTCAATTTATATTTTGACGTCTTCTTCTTCAAGGCTATATTTGTGATATTTGAATATAATTGAATATGAGTTTCACGTGAGAATGATATTTTTATACTTTCCTAACATTACTAACAACAACAATACAGAGATATCCAGTTTCTTGCTAAAAGCTAAAAGTTAATACTCACTTTTTTTTCGACCTCATAGTTCACTGTTGCATAATATTATATCGTCAACATCGCTATTCAAAAGTGAAAGAGTGCCGGTCTTTTTATAGATATATTGAGTCCAATAAAATCAAAGTTATCAATACATGTCGAAGTATTTATGCAAAGAATACTATCACAAATGAAAACTCGAACGAAGTTCAGCGTTCAAGTCTATCTCAAGTCGCATAGTTAATACGATGCAATCGAGTCTGTTAATGGACGGGATCATCAAGAGATGACAACGGTCTTCTGTCCAAAGTCGACTTGATTCGTTCAGTTTTATCATTTTCGGTTCTCTTTTCTATGTAGAATAAACTCAGGTAGCGATGTTTAACAACCGATTTGTTAGTCAATCTAATCTTATTTCGTACCGAGCAACATGATGCCTTGAAGGATTTTTATTACTCCATCGAAAAAAACAACAATAAAGGCTGACATTTTCATATTTCCCACTGATATCCATATCATAATATATAGATCTGTACTCTTTATAAAAAAAAACGCTCTTCTCATCATCCAAGAGCATTGAACATCGTAAACATTCAGATCCACTCTGAATTACATATCAATCGATAGAGCACAACGAGATCTTTGAAAAGAAGCTAGTATAATCATAAGAAGGAACCGAGAACGTTCAAAATTTAGATTCATGAATTGAATTTTATCTATGTACCGTATGTTGTTATGTTGATGTTGCAATATTAGCATGTGAATCACTTGTGAAAGAAGGCTTCTAAAGTCGTCCTCAGATACAGAATACATTCATTTCACTCACATTTGTTCTTTCGGTAGCTTGTGGAAGAAAATCTGAATAATTGATATAAAGCGATGAACACAAAGCCTTAAATGGGTCGTGAAAAATTGACTCGATTCGGCCCAAAGTTACCTAGCAAATTATTTTTCTGTCACTAGGATAATTGCCAATATACTTGGAAGCAAATAAATTGCTATTCTTAGTTTGGTTAGTGCGAATAATCGAAATACAAAATCAAAAGAAAATGCAATAATTTGAAACACTTTCGGAATAGCATGAACAAACTATATTGTGAAGTTTCAAAAGTCAACAGCGCCTATTCGGCATGGCACAATGTCCTATGGTACAATTTATTAATCGAGCTATACCCCAGGAAGAAAACATCCTACCTCTGTACTTTAAAATACTAAAGCGTGACGTTTCCCCTTTGTTCGAGTCATCATTTATTTGTGTTGCTATATGTTCGTTACACATACAATGCAAGTAAAGGTGAAACGATTGAACTTCAATTTAAATGTAATCTTTTGTTTTTTTGTCTGTTCACACATTAATCGTAATCGCAGCTATTTTTTTGTCAACATGAAAAACAAGATGTTAGTTTTAGCTGAATCACAAGGTATTATCAGCGTAAAGTTCGAATACATTTTTTTTCTGGATGATTTCCACATGGTTGGATAGAACGTGAAAAAAGCATCACAGATAATAAATATCGCTTTTCCCCCAATGGACTCAAGCGAGAAACTTAGTACATTCAAAGTAATCATTCAACATTATACACAATCCATTATCAGTTCGATAGTCTACGTAATCAGACAATCAATTTTTCTCACCTTCTTAGTTACGTACTAGAAACTTCCAACTAGTAAACATTTTTTGTGTTTCTTTTATTTTCATTTAAATTCAATATCTAGAACACTATACTATTTATTCGCCGTCTTCAATTTTAGGTTGAATGCGAAATAAAAACAATGGTAAGTTACTTCGTAATTGCTTATAGTAGATGTCAATATTGATCAACTACATGAGTGAATTTTTTCCTTCTTTTCATATCTCGAAAACTGAATAAGCTAGAAGTGTTTTTCTTTTTGTCAGATCGCAGTCCATAGTCTCTAGTATATATATATGTATATACAAAATCGCAACTCAATCTGATGATGTATTCCGTTGTTACTGTCAATACAATAACGGAATGCATTTTCTAATGTTCCAAAATCGATCAATCACTGATTGTTCAGGATTCAATCTGCGCTCGTTTCGAGATTAAATTTTCTACATGACAGATTCTACTTTTTATTACAGGTTCTTTCCAGAAAATGAATGAATACGAGTGATTTTCAAAGCATACCAGAAATATTTGAGAAAATGTTATTTTCCCCTATGGTTCAACTAATCGCAATAATCACTAAACGTTAGAAAGTACCTAAACAAGTACACTACGGTTTCTACTTCTACAGCTACTCTATCTTAAAGAGTTGAACCGGGAGATTCTTGTCAGGATCAATCACTCGCATAGTTTCTTCCAAATTCTGATATACGTTTTGAAGATGTCAGTTGTTTAGAAAAAAGACTACGCAACCGTGAAATTTCGATTAGAAACTACTTTCATTCTCATGCGTTATTTACGATTGTCTAGTTAGAGAAAGTCAGAGTAACCGATTACCATTAATTTGAACAAGAAGCGGGTTTCTGATTTCGTCAAATAGAGAAGTGTAACATGTAATGTAATACAGCGTTTTCCTCCAAAGTTGACCCCCTTGTAACTGACATATGTTGTAAAAATATGTCTTTTATTTGATGAAATCTGAATCTCGTTTATTGTTCAAACTAACGGTAAGCCATCACTCCTGCTTTCTATAAAGAGAAAACCTCGTATAACTCATGATTATGAATATAATTTCGATTTAAAATAGCACATCTTTCTTGAGAAACTCATTTTCTAAAAATATAGAAACTTCAAAAAAACTGATACGCCATCGTCAATAAGAAAATCAAAACATGAAAGCAACTGTGCGCGTAATTGTTGCACATAGGAATCAACCAGTTCAAATTTTTAGGATAGAATAGTTATCGGAACAGCAACCGTCGTGTAGCTTTCGATGCGCTTGCTACCCGCGCAGATAGAAAACTATGAAAGCACTGTCTTGATAAGTTTAATGTAAGAATTGAAAAAGCAATGCTGTCAAAATTCTAGGGTAGTGAATAATTAGAAGTAAACGCTTAGAAACGTTTTTTCTATATAGAACGCGTTAAAACGGGTTTAACGAAGATTTTCGTTCAATAGACCTGTTTTAACGCATTTATTCCATAAATTGGAGAAATTTTATCGTTTAAACATAAATCAGTCGTTCGTGTTAATGAATGAAAAATAAACATTTATTTAAAGAAATTCTTGTCGGTCAAGAAATGAAAATAATGTGAACGAAGCAGATAGCTCCAAAATGTTTAAGAATAAGACACGGAGAGAATTTAACAGAACTTTAGATGGAATAGCGACCATTTCGACCAAAGACTTATAACAAATAAACTCGATTAGTGATCGATATAGTGCTACATAGACCATATGCTTACTATGGTACACAGGATCATTCATTCATTCTTCAACTGTTTGTCAAGACTGTTGATTGCACTGTCACTATACCATTGTATGACGTGTTCACCTACAACTTAATATAAGTGTAATTATACACATTTTATTTTCTAAACAGTTCGTAGGAATAAACTTTAGTTTACTTGAGATATTCAGCTTGCATTTGAACTCGAATTCTGATTCCCTGTTCAAAAATTCAGAGCAATTGACTTTTATTCAGTTTTTGTGATTAAAAATTCATTGAATCTTCTACTATCTCAATCAGATTTCTATTTTTAAAAAGGAATAATGAAGCTATTCTCGGATTTTAAACTAGATTTCGACTTTCCCATCGCTTTTCAAGACTTGTTGTTGGAGCAATAGTGAATACAGTTCTGAATCAACATTCGAAAAATGTACAAAAGTGCAAGATTTTATGTCATTTGATCACTAGTGTTGACCGAAACATAAATAAAGAAGAGTGACATCAATTTTTAAAAGATTAAAAATCAAATACTATGATAATTTATGTTCTCACACTTCTCTAAAACAAAATGAAGCAATCAATAAAACTCTATTTTAATTCATTTGTTTGACTTTTATCACTATACTCTGACCAAAGCCTGATCGTACTGGTACTAATGCAATTGATTTTTTAAGCATAAAAAACGATTATAAAAATGCTAGATATACCTGTTTTCGACTGATGTGGATTAACTTCTACGAAGAGTTGCTGTACTCACTTAGGTCTCGGTAAATGTGACCAGAAAATTTAAATCTATTAAAAATCATTAATTATAGTTGAGCATGTACCTGTGATAACACATTTAAACTTTCGACAAGCGTTTCACTTTTTGCGTTATATAACCCTTTAAAGCTGAAGGTCCCACCCAAGGGACATTAGTATGATTATGAAAAAGTTTAATAGAAGAGGTTATATAATGAATAAATCAGATATTTTCTGGATTGACACGCCCCTAAAGATCATACAGCAGTGATAAGAGAATCATTTTCCATTGAATTTTATACGACAACGAAGATCTTTCAAGGATTAGGCTCCGTTTCGTCGAAAAGTGAAACTTAATCAGAAGATAGAGAGAATGTGTCCTGTTTAATTAGATTTTAATAAATCATGCTAGCGAAAGGTAATTCTCATAATAATAGCAAGTATTTTCTGACAACAGTTTATTGGAGAACAGCATTAGGAACAAATTTTAAAAAATTATGAGAAAAGATAGATATGTATGGTGAAAATTATAAATGATTTAAGTTGATTTGTTACGTTTAGTTAAAACAATATGCAGCTGGGTTTGTTTTCAGTTAAATAGGTCATTGCATATACAGTGAGCTTGTTTTTTTGGTCCCGTATATGTTCATATATAAAGGCAATTATAAGTTTCATGCCAGTTTTTGATTAAAAACCAGGATATGCTTATTTTAAGAGAGGAAAGACTTCTTCCATCCGGTGGCACATACATGATAAAGTTCTGCTGTGCACCGATAATTTCAATAGATGGCGCCACATTCACTGCCTTTTATTGTACACTACAGCGAATATGGCAATAATTGCCGAAATCATCGGTGGACAACAGAACTGAAAAGTATATATGCTACCGGATAGAGAAAGTCTTCTTCCATACATATGCATGTATTCTGCCTTTTAGTCAAAACTTTATAATCGCCTTTCTCGAAGGAAACATCACTAAGATAGTTTAAAATAATTTTAATCCGTTTAGTTAGCCGATAATTGTTTAAAACAATCACAGCAATGAAACTGGTTGTTTTGACTCTGGTTTTTTTTATTATTTGTGAATTTTACAGTCACTTTTCTTTTCTAAACATTTTTTCCTTAAAAACCAGAACATCTAACTTTCTTTCTTTAAACACATATTCTTAGACATAGTTTAGCTTGGGAAGAAGACCAAAGAAGTTCGTTTTGACGATATAATGAGTATCCACCCGCAATGTCTATTTTTCGTAATTGTCTTCTTTCTGTTACACAGAGAACTACCCTAGGTTTTAAAGGGTTAGCCCATTTGCTTACTAAACATATTGAACCGCTATCATTTCCACACAGTAAACGAATTTAAATTCAACGTAATTTTAACTGTGTAAACGCAGAGAACCTGACATTTTTTTCCTTGAAAATCATGCACATAATTGAATTGTGACATTTTCATAAATTAGTTTTTTAATCTTAGAAATGTTACTTTTCTCAAGTCTACGATTTCGCCGAACAGTACTATAAACAGAATCATGTGGAGATGGTATATTGTAGGTTACATTTATCTTCTTACCATTCTCATTGTATGGCTATGCTCACAAATTATCCGATTCACTTGGGAAAATCGTTAGGGAATGCGTATCGTACATGAGACGGATATCATTCGATATTCAAATGTAACATCAACTCGACGTCGCATTCCGCGAGTTATTCATCAAACTTGGCGTACACGTGATGTACCTTTGAGATGGAATGCTACATTCCATTCAGTACTAGCAAAAAACATTGGTGAGTTTCAGCATCATTTGTGGATAGATGAAGAAATGCATATGTTTGTCCACAAACATGAACCCTTGTTCTATGAGAATACCTATATTACTTATCCGTATGAAATTCAACGTGCGGATTCATTTCGTTATGTGTTACTCTATCATTTGGGTGGCATCTATATCGACTTGGATGTTGGTTGCAATCGTCCGTTGAAGGATTTATTGAATACATTGGAAGCACTCGATCCGAATTCGTCTCATTTAGCTGCATTTCCTCGTGATAAATTTTCCGTCGGTATTGAAACTGATTTTTTGATTAGTACAGTCGGCCATCCATTATACAAGCAGCTTATTTCTCTATTGCCTCTCTTCAATCATTATTATTTTCTTCATTTTTGGACTGTCCTAGTTAGTACGGGTCCGATCTACGTCGCACTTCAAGAGCGTCTCTTCAGTTTCTCATCACAAAAAGAAACAGTACGTTTACTAGATTATGATGCTGTTCAACCAATATTTCTTTGGAAAGTCACTGGACAAGCATGGGTTCATAAAGATGCTTCAGCCATATTCTTTATTAACGCAAATATGGATCGAATTCTTTGGTACGGCAAAATATTTACTATCTCTCTTGCTATGATTGTTGTAATTCATCGATGTAGGCGAAAAAACGCAGGATTACTGAATAAATGCGTCTTCACACGGTCAAAATATGATGTACTCTTCTTATTCATATTGTTACTCTATAATTAGAACAATAGTTTAAATAAGAATTGTTGTTGTTGAAATTGACCAGTATTAACGAAGGAAAATACCAAACAACCAACGGGAAGATATTCAATAATCTGTCAAAGTATAATATTTTTGTTTCAAGGGCCCAAGGTAGTAAACGTTGTGAAGATTATAGTATTAAAAAAAGGAGCAAAAGAACGCAATGACCTTGAATATAGAATCCTTCAACATGATGAGGAAGGAAAAAAGAACAATCAATCAATCTATGATATACTAGTATATCACTACTTTCTTTACTCTCCTAGAAAACCAGTGAACGATGATGATAGACAAAGAATCAGTTAAAATAAGATGGTCACTTGTTTTGTACATCGTTGTTTAAATATCCGTAAGTGGACGACGATGAACTTTTTGTATTAATTGGCGATTTATTGAAGTAAAGAATATTTTTTAGTATTTATTTTCTCAAAAAACTGCCATTTTTTCTATTGTTGTTTTTTTTCAAAGCGGGAACTTTATTTACTACCCTTCGTCAAATGAGTCGCAATAGAATTTATAACATACTGAAGATAACAATAACCTATCACTGAAGCTAATAAAATTATAAATTTTTTTACAATGGAGACATTGAAATAAAGTAACATGTTTTGAAGAGTTTTATGTAGTTGATTTCATTTTACATATATTCTTCAAGATACGGTTATTATTCATCTCTTGAAAAAACGAGTTTTGAACACTATTGATTTTGTTAGTATCGGATTGATCGGAATAGATTTCAAACTCGTACAATTTTGTTTAAATAAGCACATGTGTGTAGGCAAATTTAGAAATGTATATTTTTCAATTTCTTTTGTTTCTTGAAGCTTATTTGATTCATTGGCTCACTATTTTTGTGCACTGTCTCATTCTTTTAGATATCAGATACATTTAAACATTGATTTTCTTGATGATCGCTTCATATATGATAAGAGTGTTGGTGTCGGTGCTTTCTCAATTAGACGCACTCGTATCTATAGTTTAATGTTCAAATATCAATGCCCTCTACTGTTCTTCGCCCCACGACACACACAGTAGTAAATTCAGTTTTTTCACAGTAAGGTTACTTCTATTCTAAATTCATAATAAGTCCTATGAGAAGTTCTAAAATAGTACATACCGAATTCAAATTCTCTATAGTACCTTAGTTTTAAGATAATTTGATATTATAGTGACATCTAAGCTACGAATTCGAATTTTGACTCATCTAAAGTTGAATTCATGCAACCTTAGATCTCTAAAATGAGGTCCAGACCACTGTAGAAGAATAAGTTAACATATAATGGATCGTGTAGCTCTAGACAATCAATGTAATCATTTTTTTCAATGTTCATCTGATTGAAGTATGTAGAAAATGGACACTTGACATTTTCATCAACTGACAAATAGAAGTATGTGTAAATTTTAGAAAGAACTGACAACTAGAAAATCTGTAACTTAGCATAAATGAAAAAGTCGTTACTATCCATGGAATGTAAATAGATTAATTCAACTGAAAATGTGTACTGCGATAAATAATATTGTACGAGTCGTAGATGAATCGAGACTAGAAGCTGTGAATGAGAAATTCCGATCGTCCCATTAGTTGGTTATAGTCAGAAGTAAAACTTTCACTTTTTAATGTATGTATATATATATATATTAGTGTTGTCTTTCTTCGCATACGTCCAACATCTATACTCTAGTAGATATACACTGAGGATACGGTATATAGTATAATATTTTTTATGCTAATATTTTTCGGTTATAGTTTTCTACACTAAGAGTGTCTGATAAATTGCCACGATAAATTCATGCGATGTATTTTTATACTGTCATAAAATAGCACCAGTACGGCTGAACCTCGTAAGTCATGTCATGAGAAGTCACTATGTTTTTGTAATGTGAATGTTCTCAAATCACTTTAACAAATGTTCATATTTGCAGATCGCAGATTAAGTATGTCAACTAAATCCGATATCTCCGAAGACGAGCGTCAACGCTCACATGAACAAGCTCATCGAAAAACTCGAATTCAGTCATTCCTCGATCAATACGGATATGTTCCACCACGTGTATCAACAGTGCAGCATCTCAGAATCATGATTCAGAAATATTACCAAAGCTTAACCTTGCTTGGAATTTTAAACGATTTTCTTGATAAAGTACCATTAATTCGTTGTGTGAAAGAGTACAAAATACGTCAGTATCTTGTATCTGATATTATTTCCGGAGTAACAGTGGCAATCATGAATATTCCTCAAGGTAAGCTATGCAAATTATAATTTACTCATTGCAATTATGGATGTTTTGACGTTTTCAATTAATCTTTTCATGATAAATTTAGTTATATGTTTCATCACTGATCTATCCTTGCAACATGCATCTGTAGAATTCAATTAAAATCAATAGAGTACTTAGTAAAGAAGAAGTGCGTCCCGACACCGTTTGAGTCATAAATAAATACCATTGACTTAAATTCGTATATTACTTTTGCAGCTGTCTTATGTATCTAAGAAGTTAAAGCAAGAATACAATCTAATAAAGTTGAGCGAAGTTCAAAAACATAAAACGCTCCTATCCCTTGCACTAATGCAAATTTTAGCACTACATATGGTAGCAATCTCGAAGAAATGTTGTGAACGTTTCTTCCTATTATTAAAAATGATGCCATGTTAATTCATGAGTTTTTTCTTTAAAATATCTTCTGATACATAGTATGCATACGTAACGATTCCTTGTATAGAAAAAATCCATGCTGATACGCAAATCATACTTGCACTAGTATGCAACTGTAATTTTGAAATTTCTATTCGTTCAGACGCGAGAGCTGCGAACTTCAAATAACAGAATATCAACGATCTTGCTAATAGAAGTACTAAGCAACGAACATAGTGTCTGCGACGAAAGAGAAAGTCGATATTTCACGATGACATTAAGAAATTCAATGTATTCTATACACTCTTTGATCGTTTCAACAGGTTTCTGTTTAACAGAATATACATTGAGCATGTGTGTCTCTCGAATTCAGAAACTTCATATTCGGAGCAAATTTGAGATTGTGCTGTTATTATCTTTGATACTTAGCATGAAAAGAAACTATTGACTTTTAAGTATGCAATTTTATGTTCATATCAGAAGCTTATCAATTTTGAAGCCCATCTAGTGTTGAAGTGTAGAAGTTTAAAAATAATTCTCATAATGCCAGAGTTCATATATAATCAAACTAAGTAGAAATCGTCCTTTCCTTTAATTCAGACTATATATATATATTTAAAATTCATATTTTTACTTTCATTGGGACACCATGTGCTAGAAATCTGCTTTGATAGCTATTCAAATTTACAGCTCGTGAATTGATTTCTTTTACTTATGGATGCTGACACATATTTCTTCTATATCAGAAATATTTTCTATTTATAAGTCGATCGACTGAGATTAGTGCATAAGTTTACAAAGGCAAATAATCGTAACACCTATGCAAATCTTCCTACAGAAAATCCCACATCAATAAATGGCTTACCAAAGAAAAACAAATAGAAAACGATGGTATCTAGCGTATTTCTAAATGTGTGCAGCTTACTAAACATGTTACTGTAATCATGAGAATTTCTGGTGAAATAATTCCATGATTCGAGAATGCAGATGAATATATTCTGCATTGCATTCAATTTAGCTTAACATATAGAAAAAGTACAGATTATTTCGATGTTATATTGAATTACGGCGCTATAAAAGTCGAAAAATGTTGATCATAGATTTGATGTATCTACAATAAAATACGATTGACAAAATCACATTTTTTATTGGACAGTTTTTTTACATGGGGCTTAGAATAGGGGATTATATAGAAAACTTCAAAGGATTATTTGTATCCATTATCGTTAGATGATGAATATAATCGACTTTTTCAAAAATAGTTCTTTTACGATTTACATGAAGATAATATTGACAAGGCTAGGCAACAACAAACAATTGAGACATTCAAATATTTACTCAACAAAAGTATCATGTTTTTCACGAATATGATTTTATAATCGACATCTATTAATGAACCTAGGAATACAAAGAAATTAGTCAAAAACCTAGTGTATTTGTATTGAAAAATATACGAACTTATTAACTTTAGTTTATAAATTCTTTTGCTGAAGATTCATTGATTATGATATGTGATGATGTTAGGTGTTGCCTATGGTGTTCTGGCAGGTTTGTCGCCTTCCAATGGTAAAAACATCTTTTAGAAATCAAAAGTTGAATGATACTTACCAGTAATGTTGTACATTTTACAGGGCTCTATGTATCGTTCTTTCCTCCTCTGATCTACATGATCTTCGGCACATGTCCACATATATCCATAGGTTAGTTTTGTTTGTTTTTCGGAAAATTGATATCTATCGATTTTATGTGTTTCTATGGGAAAGGTACATTTGCTATCGTTTCGCTGATGACAGCCCAAGCAATCAATAGTATACCTTTGGATTCAGTGGTATTGAACAACGGTAACTCTTCTGTAACATTGAACATAACTGCGGACGCTCTCATGGAAGCAAAAGTAGGTATAGCGACTACGCTGGCATTTTTCGTGGGTGTCATTCAGGTAAATAGAACATAGCACGTCTTTCAAATGAAAACTCAGACGTGCGTTTTCTTCAAGCTCATACTGTCATTTCTTCGATTGGGTTTTATCACAACTTATATGACAGAGCCATTCATCAACGGTTTAAACGTTGGGGCAGCTGTGCAAGTTTTTTCTAGTCAAATCCCACCAGCTTTTGGTGTGGCGAACCCAAGAGACATACAAGGGTTTGCTAAATTACCCAGATTTTATGTAAACGTTATCGGATCGATCATCAAAAAGGCTAATTGGATTTCCTTCGCGATAACCATTTCAGCAATAATCATTCTCCTCGTAGTAAAATATTTTAACGAGCGTTACAAATCTAAAATACGGTTTGTAATTCCAACCGAGCTCATCTTGGTATGTCTAGAACTGAATATAATTGTATTTTTCGGTAGAACACTCTTGATTCCAAAACATAGGTAATTCTTGGAACAGCAATATCACATGTCGCAAAATTACATGAGAAACATAGTGTCATAGTTGTTGGTCCACTTAAACGTGGACTACCTGCACCAAAAGTTCCTCCTTTCAAAAACATTTCAAGTATATTCGTATCGGCTGCTACAATATCGGCTGTGAGTATTTGTCTGAATATTTCTGTCATCAAGTTATTCAGTCGAAAGCATGGTTACAAAGCATCTTCGAACCAGGTAAATTTGATTGTTTTCTTTTCGAATCTAAATTCTCTAACAGAGTAATACTTTTAACGAAATCTCACGAACACGAAGAGACGTTGCAAACATATGAATCTCGTTTATCATATGAAATTCTTTGTTTTTTGATTATTCATGTGTGAAGTCCTACAGTTTTTCTTTGCATCTAGAACCTTAACTCAAATGTAAGAATTTGCATCGATATCGTGCACTTATATGTGCAAGTAACAATCAATTGAATTCTCTTGTAAAAAGGAACGATGAACCGTGTCACATATCCAGGATATCGGAGAAGTTCTCGCTTCTTTCACGGGAGATACCGCATCTCCCACTAGAGAGGTGAGCCCTTTTTCAAATTGCTGGCAATCCGTCTCTGTTTTTCTATTGCAACAACGCGCAAGTAAATTCCCTATGGCTGTTCTTTTCGTTTTTTTCTGTCTTGGTTCTTTTTAACTTCCACGAGATCTGAATACATTTTGTTGTGCAGAAGAAAATTATTAATAATCTAAGCAATTTCTTGTTCGTTCTGATAGCGGAAAATGCTGAACAACAAGAAATTCCATAACTGGGAGTCAATCAGATGTCTCAGCTGTATTTCAATATCGAACTTTGATTGAGTTCGTTAAATGTAGCTAAGAAATTATTTAAACTAGGGAACACCATCAAGTGTTGCTGTGTCACGCTTTACCTTTTCTTTATCATCTATCACTGGGGATTACGTTTAGCTCCTATTTCTTCTTCACGATTCTACTATAAATAAAAGTGTGTCATATATGAGTGGACAAGCCATTTGGATCTCAAAGTTTATCAGACGAGTAGAATGCAAACTAAGAACGATTATATTTTCATAAACACCTTTAGGAAATCTTCTCATGATAGTAAACGACAACTTCAGTTTTTCATTGATAAATCAAAATTTCATGATTCTATTATCACTTCATGTTAGAATCGTTCAATCTTAAATGAAAATCATTTCAAACGGTGTTGAGATCATGATGACTGGCGAGCTTTGAAATGTTCTTATAAAACTCATGAAATCTGTTTTGATTTTGAAATAAATTAAAGAAAATAAAGCAATGGTGGAAAACAAGTGAAGCATCAAAGATAATTGTAAAATATACTATTTGTAGTTTTACATGAGATAAGATACTGTTCAAACACTGATTGAAATATATTTAAAAAGTTTATGAGCATGTTAAACCAAAGCCGATTTTATCAAAGCCATTGCTACATCAGATTGACACACTGTTAGTGTACGAGTCAACATTACGATATTTCTACTTATTCTGAAGACAAAAATTGAATTAATAAATAATAGTTAACACGAACCTGGTTCAATCGAGGCAACACTATTTTGGTTGATGTAAATGCCGTCGCGATAATCAAAATTCAGCTTGCATTACATTTTCTCGTTTATTGCACACATTGCATTTCCCATCAGTGTACCTGTCGGAAATGAAAAACTTTCTAATTAAGGATAATGAGAAAAAACTTCCATAGGACAATTGATTTGACCCTGGCACACCTTGTTATTGATTGAGACATTCTCTCACGCTCCATTCCAATTTTCAGAAGATATGAGTTTTGACTGTTCTTGAAAAGAACAGAGAATTTTTTCAAATCGTAATTACGGGTACGGAATACCATCATTGACATTGATCGGTATCATGAAACTAGCTGCTAAACACATAAGCAGCCTCATTGTGCTAAGTATTATGGTAACGAATGAACGATGCCGACATTTTCTTTCTATGCTTAGGAACTACTTGCTTATGGCATTGGAAATGTCTTCTCTTCATTCTTTCAATGCTATCCTAGTTCAGGCTCATTGAGTCGTTCAGCATTACAAGAAGAAAGTGGTGGTAAAACTTTACTTCTTAATGGTATTTCTGGCATATTTTTGGCAATCGTCATTCTGGTCTTAGCACCACTTCTTGAGTCTTTACCGACTGCATGTCTAGCAGGTATTATCATCGTCAATCTTAAAGGTCTGCTGTTTCAAATTAAAAATTTCTTGTATTACTTTCGCATTAGTAAAGTAGAGGGCGTACGTCTATGCAATCTTATATGTGATCAAAGTCTTCTCGTAGCAAAAGTTTTTATTTATCCTTTTTTAGCTGACATGGTCGATTACATTTCTAGCTGTTATCTTATCCGATGTGGACTATGGCCTTTATGTAGGCCTGAGTGTCGCATTTTTCATGAATACAGTTCGCACACAAAGGTTAAATAGTTTTATCTGATGAAAAATTTTAACGAAGGATGTTTCTTTTTAGACCACGCTTCACTGCCCTTGGCCGGATCGGCGATACTCAGATGTTCAAAAGTTTGAAAGTTTTCCCAACTGTAAGTGATGAAACTACAGTGTGTTATCTCTTTTTAATTATGTAAAGTCTCGTTATCAACTTATAGGCAGAACAACATCAAAGTATAAAAATTCTTCGGTTCGATGGATCTCTGTATGCATGTAACGCGCCATTTTTCAAACGAAAATTTTACGAACTAATCGGTGTTCAACTAAAAAAGAAACCGCTCATTTCATGTGGAAAACAAGAAACAGTTGAAACAGAAGATTTTGAAGAAAAATATGTTGTACTTGATTGTTCACCAATGAATTTTATCGATTCTGTTGGAGTAAAATTACTTATTGAGGTTTGCAAAATATCAAAAAGCAAGAAAAAGAGAATTTATCAAAGTAGATTCTACTAATGTTATTACTTTTAGATTTACAAAGATTTGAAAAAACGACGCATTTTCCTTTATTTGAGCGAGTGTCGGTGTAAGTTTTGTATTGAAATTTTATTTAGTATCATTCAAATGTGTCTCGATTGAAGATGATGTGCGTCATACTCTCGATTTGATGAAATTCTATGAAAATACGGACAATCGCTTAGTCTATGTTTCAACGAATGATGCGGTTACAGCCATAAAAGGACGCATTGAAGACGGTAAAAATGACTTTGATATTGACTCTTATCCTGTTTTGAACATTTTAGAATCGCCTATTGATACGATCACAGAAACTCTCATTACAAATTTCTGACCTTTTGCCTAATTATTTACTTGTGTATCATGAATCGTAATTACGATGAATAAATAAAAATAAATATTACTAATTGTTTGTGTCGCTATGGATATATTCATCGAATTACTCGGAAGTGTTGAGAACATTCTTTAGGAACTTACCATCCAAAATCCAATATGATTTATTTTAAGATGTCCGTTATTCTTCTAGTATTTTGAATGCGATGGTAATTGTGACTGAAGCTAGCCTTACTTTTGATAGATGAGAAAAGAATATGAGACAACATCGATTCGAACGGCAGGAAAATCATTCGCATAGAAAAATCCTGTTTTTTTGACTACACATATACGATTGCGGAGATATTTCTTGCTGATCTAAGTTTTCGTTCGATATTTCTTAAAGATGACTGATTATTTACAGGAGATTTATATTATTGCAAGATCGATGCAGACAGTTATTTATAACATTTTTGTTTTATGGTTAGACAGAGAGCTTTCTGATGAAATCAGTGATTCAACTCATCAAATGTTCATTTCATTAACAAAGATTTAACTTTCCAGAATCAATGCAAAACGTATGATTTAGAAGCCATGGTTACACTTGGTATCGGTTGAGATGCAATATGAATAGTGCAAAATGAATCAATTAAGATTTCTGTTGTCTATGTGATAATATATGAACATTATTTTAAGTATATAGAAAAATCAATAATTCGAAAAAAGCTTTGAAAAGATTCGATCAACTTTGCAATCGATTTCGAGAGGACTATAGCATGCTACGGACGAATTGATGTTGATCTAAATTTTCTGTTAACTACAAAAATCTGATCGTTGATAGTATGAAGTTCACGTTAGAGAGAAAAATTGATGATTTGGCGATTGACTAAATAAAAGCAACCAATTCGAGTTTCACATCAGCCGATTATAGATCTATCTCTGTTTTTTTTGGAAGTTTTATGAAGAAATTGCCAAAAAAATATATTCGTTTTTGAACTTCTACATGTATTTCGGATAGAACACATGCAGCTTTATCCTGCTGATCGTCTCTATTCATAAACGCTTTTCTGAACTAGTCAAGTGTACAAATATATTTTTTAGCTGTAATATTCTTGAGCGGCATTAGAATTCAATCTAGAAAGAATAATTGAAAAGAAACATAGTCTTACATCGAAACCACTTCCATTCAATAGAACATTCTAGCGTTTTGCCGGATATTAACAAGAAAAGCAAATATTTCCTTGTCCAAACTCACATCGAAGCAAGTGTTTCATATATATACAAAAAAAGGATCGCAGCTATTTTTGAGCTGAAGCATCTGTATGCTATAACGAATTCGTGCTATACTGAAACAATTAAGAGTCAGAAAATCATTTAAGAAAAAGGTGTGATGGTGCTTGCAATAGCATTGGTGACAATTTTTATTACTTTACATGCAGAACAATAGCTTCCACAATAGCTTTATTTTCGATAAAAGTCACACAGAAAGCAAAAAACAATAGAGCAAATCACCACATGTTATGGATAAAGGAGGATGTTGGAGACGAATTTTTGAAATACCCATGAAATATCTAGTTTGCCAATGGAGCAGTCATTGTATTGCGTGTTTGGAGACAGATTGGTTTTTCAATTTTAGTATGTATTGAAATGAGTCCAATTTTTCTGAGCCAATGTGAAATTTGTTGTTGCAATACTTTCCTCACTTCGCCCGACATTACTGCATATATATAGAACGTAAGTGTGTAGTTCAAATGATAAAGCAACATGATGATTTGACTAATTAGGTTTTCGAGGGCAAGTCGATAAGAATCTCGTTGAACATCGTTAGTCGAATAGTAGTAGATTCCTTCGAGACCAAATGGAACTCCTGAGACGGCCAAAAGGAAAAGTTGCGGCACTAGCATTCTACGAACTTGTCTTGTCAAATGTTCGTGAGAATTGTGAACGATGGCTGAGCGAAGATTTCGTATAGTACCCCGTGTGTAGTATAGCATAATTAGCGTTGGAGCGATAGTATGAGCCAGCGGCGTTAGTACAAAAGTATTGAAGGTTGTATAGTGGCTTGGACCCAGTTGGCAACTACCAGCAATAAGTTGACTAATAAAAATCATCGGAATATAGATAAGAATCCAAAAGAGAACAGTACCGACAATCGCCAATCGAACAAAGCGCATTGCATGCCATCGATTTCGAAACGTTGCATCACGAGAAGTACCGGCATATTGATCGAAAGCTGCCCAACAGGGAAAACAAATGGCCGAGACTGTTGTAACATATCGAAAATAGGTATGCTCACGACAAGCACCTTCGTTCGTATTGTATAGGCCAAGATTAAAACCACCAACAAGTATCGTTTGAATATCAACCATAACAAAATGAAGTCCAGCACAGATCGAACCTGCCAGTAAGTAAGTAATTGTCGTGTTTTGCCGGAAAGAATGTTGTCCAATAAAAACCGCGATTGACAAAATGACTCCGAGTATACCAAAGAATAACATTGGTATGGCAATGACATAATTGATTACATGTGCTGCTAGATCAAATTGTGCAATCGTCGACATCAGTGCATCGATGAGAAATACTATGGTAAATTCTAAAAAATAGTTTTTTTTCCCTTGTATCACTAAGTAAATTGAAAATGCTCATATACAATATGTTTGTCTTTCACATGAGTAAGATATCTCGGATATGTTATTTACAATCAACAATATTTTTTTTATCCGTCTTAGATGACATGGAAATGAAATTGAATCAATGAGGTGGCTCCAATTAAATTAGATATAAAAATTCGGATTATATGTATTCATAGAAAGAAAGGACGAAAACAGTGAAAGAAATTACCAGATATAACAGGTAGAACTTTTCAGCTTTCAGGTAACGTCAAGGATGCTTATTTCATGTTTGAATTGTTCAGTTTAAATCTGATTCCGAAGAAGATTACTAATGAAAAAATATAATATTACTGACAAAAACAAATCGTGTACAGGATAAGACCGATGTAGATGAACTAAATATGTTCTATGCAATTGTTCATATGTTCCGTCTAATTCTGGCGTTTGGCTTTTCAATAAAAAAAGAGCAGTTCCCTTTTCAAACAGGCACGATACTAGGAAAAATGAATTCAAGCATGTTAAGAACTATAGTGTGGAAAATACGCCACTAGATATCCAACAGCTCGTAAAAGCAGTTTATTGTTACTATTTTTTTAAATATGTCATTTATTTGTAAATGTTAATCTTTATTATAAATCTTCACTTTCAGATGAAATATTGAACTTTACCTAAACATTATTGTATAAATGCTAAGGATTTTGTTTCTTATATTTTAAAAGAACACAATTCAATAGAATGATCAAGCTCTACGAAAAAGAAAATTTTTGACTTACAACTTTTGAGACATTCTGTTAATGCTCAATAGATATCACAGGAAAAAAGAAGAGAGGCTATCGAACATTTTAGGCTCATACTGAAATGGGTTGCTATCTTTGATCGTTATTTTAACTTTAGAAATGTCAAAACCCGTCTGGGATCATTTTTCTTAATTGAAGATTCTCAACAGTAGTTGCTTGTTTTTCAAAAACGCTAAACAACTAAAATCGTTAAAATTCATTCGAAATAAACAGTGCTATAATGCTATTGCGATAAATGTCTGTGTGTATAATAATGTTAAATCTCTTTTTTGTACTAAATGAGACAAGGAAATTACTTATTCAAAATAACGAATGATTTAGATGAATACTTCGGAACTCACCAAGAAATACATACAATCAAATTTTTAACTAGTAGCGTGGTAAACGTTTTTCAATCGCCTGAAAGCTCTCATCTGATTTTTCAATGTAAACAAATGCATGTATCGATTAACCGTTCGATTAAAACTTATCTTGATATAATTCACTTCATGATCTTAAAATTACGAAAGAAAATGTGATTGAGGACAGTAGGAGTTCACTATAAGACAGGAAAAACGTTTGAAAACTTCTAGCAGTAACATTCGCTTTTTTGGTTTTGCTGTAGTTCTTTTATCTACGGAACCAGAGATCGGTGAGTCATGTTTTTTTTTGATTCCAGTTATCAGTCATCAAAAGAAATTCTTTGACAAGTGAAAGTCAGCTCGAGTCAAAAATGACTCGATGACCAATGCTACGACTCGCTGAATCAATCTTTCATTCAGTTCATACTTTTCTAGTTTGAAAATAGACATGCATGAAATGACTGAATAGTGGGGAGTTGACGATGATACGAACGAAATTTTTCTAATATTCTCTTCTCATCTTCATAATAGACTTAAACCAATGTAAGTATGTATAGTAGCTTTTCTTGGAATTTTAATTAATGTGTGTACTTGTTGATATCCTGTATTCAAAACATACAATTCATAAAAACGTCTATGGCACATACGTAAGAAAACAAAATGAAACGAAAAACTTGTGCTTTGAAAATCATAGAAAACACTTTTACTTACTTGATATCCAGCAATAAAAAAAAGAACAGCTTTGTTGATACTCCATCATTCTGATTGAAAAACTAATGTATTTCAGTGTTTTTATATAAATTTATGGATCCTCAATGGCACGTATAAATTTCATATTTTGACAGAAGAAATATTACACTGGCAAACGGTTTAAAACTAGTTGAAACTTGAATCATTCGAATCTTTTAAGGGTATTCAAAATGTCATGCTTTCAAAAACACCGTGACCGAAGAAGGCAAACAGTTGAAACAGTACTATGCTGACTGTTGATAACGAATTCGAACTTTTGTCTCTTTAACACACGAGAATCACCGTTGACTGATAGATTTTAAAACTTCGAAAAAGCATAAAGTCACCTACTGCTCAACACTTGCTCTACTCTTTGTCTTATCATGATAGATTGTTTTTAGAAAAGATCTTCGTTTGAATTGTCTCTGCTTACACTTATACAAATAGGATGAATACATATCACTTTCACTATAACATACATGAACAGATAGAATTATAAAATCAAAGTGGAGTCGTTATTTAACCTACGCAGTCGCTATATAAACATGAAATAAAGCCCAAATGAACTTATAAAATAGGAAGAACAAGTTAGTAGTCGAAGAAAAGAAAAGCAAAATCCTTTGATCTTCTTCGTGTCTACTAGACCAAAATAAAGTAAAGAAAAAAAAGAAAAATTATTCCTGCAACAGGTGAATGCTAATTCATATTTCTATCTGTCGAAGGTAAGAAGAAACAAAACAAGCAACGTTTTAATTATTACAATTAGATAAATTAGTACAATTTGAACTTTCTATTTTTTTCCTTAAATATATCAGGAAAAAAAGATTAGTTGAGTTCTTTTTCCTTCTCTATAATGTTTGCTGTATGTTTTCCAACGTTTCTGTTCATGCAGGAAATTCATGAAAAGGATTCACCATACTGTTTTTTAATAGCTCTTCAGAGAACTGTTAACCTAAACTGGCGGACAAAGATTATATGTCATTGTATTTTAGAATTTTTCTATTCAATACCAACTAGTTGAAAATATCTCGGTTCATTCTTCATATTGCAGGTAGTTTAACGAAGGAAAAACATGAAGTAAATGGAATTATTTCATATAAGATACTGCCGAGCGATTACCATTAAGTATAGAAATCCAAAGTCTGTGTAGATGTATTCGTCGTAAAGACTGTATTACAGATCGTAGATTATTAAAGTGACTGCTCAATGGCTTTAAGCAATTATATTATAGACTGAACTCGTGTGAGGCTTTGCTTGACAAAAATACGAAAAACTTGAAAGAATTAATTGCTCATCAATTAGTTCAGTAAGATCCATTGCATTTCTGTAACTAAATGTAACGTGTAACAAATAAAAATTAAACACACAATGATATGCTCATGTCCACATATTTCTGCCTTGATCTAATAGACATGTGAACATGTTAGAGAGAAAATGTCATGCGTATGAGTATGGAATAACTATAAATATGAAATCATTTTGATGAGTAGTTTTTCGTGCATGAATAGGTAAATTTAGAATACAAAAGTTTATTTCAGTGCACAAAAAGAGATGAAAGATTTCATGCAAACATCATTTTTAGTCTACTCTAGCACGTTGCAAAGAAAAAGTTTTAAAAATTAATTTCAAGATATAACAATGAGTTGGACGACATCAGTTCCACGCATAATATGGATTATAGAACAATAGTCATGAATGAATTTCACATACAAATACACTCCTACCACATAGTGACTTGTTCATCACTAACGAATATCAAAAAGAAACTTCGTTTATTCACGTTAGATAAGACGTGCGGAACTTCAATAGAATTCACACATATAAAAGATGAAAGTTATTTTTTATTGTCATTAAAAAACAACTTGATCTTTCTAAAGTCCACAAAGCATAGCGCTAAATTTTGAATATAACGCTATTTGTTCTTCCGTTTAGACATGAAAGACATATATGCCTGATGTGGTTGTCACTTTTTGAACACAAACTAATAACATCTATCAGAATACATTGTTGTCACACCCACACCCAATGCATAGATTCATCATAGAACAGTTTGTTCTTAAATACACATATGAAATACATTCAAGATTACTTAGATGCAAAGCTGTTTTCAATGTGATGCATTCGAATTTGTCTTAACGATTCGTTGTGTCAATATACTGTGCTGATTTTTCATTCAGATACATTCTACGTTTTTCTGATACTTTGAAAACAATCGATTCATCTCTTAATAAACGAGTCGGACGAATGTGAATTCATATCAATATCTTCTGGTAAAAGATATATGCATAAATCGTATAACTTCATGAGATACGAATCGATTGCTTCTTTTTCAAGTGTTCAACGAAGATTTTTTTTCAAGTATTAGTCATATTACAAATCAAGTTTTCCTCTACGATGAATTTTCGCACAATATTCGTTCAATTCTTGCTTCTTTTTAGAACACAGAGATGAATTGGAAAAAAAATTCGATAAACTAAGACAATTTTTTCATATCAACACAATTCAATGAGAATATGAAAAACAACAAACACTCTTTTACATGTCGAAATTTTCCAAATAGAAACGAGTTTTTTTCCAAGAAAACATAAGTTCAAATACATTCGATATGGAAGAGTTCATGGAAAAAATGTATTAATCCTTTATTTCCTGTAAGTCGGATATCTACAAGTCCTAAGATAACTGTATGATTTAAGCTATAGCTAAATGAAATTATCATCCAATGGAAAACCATTGTTGATCAACAACTGACGAGCATGGAAATTTATGCTAAATTTTGAGAATTTACTTCAAAGAAAAAAACCTTCATTTCTAATTAACATGTTAAACTGTGGTAAAATAAGTCTTTATACCTGTGTAAGTTGTCGTGCGGTCATGAACAGTTTTGTGATATATTATTCCAGGAATTTCGATACTTCTCGAATAATTGTAGTATTTAACTATTTTCCTTCGTTCGCTTATTGACATTTTCAAGTTCAAGTGGTACTCGTGCTCTCCCAGTGAAATTGTAACCCAAAGAATAGAATTATATGAAGATATCTGGATCCTATTCAATGTTGCTTCAGTTTCCATTCGATATTAAATGATATTCGAGATGAAAATAATAAACAAAACGGAAAAAGATTGTTGAACTTGAGATACAAAGTGATTTACTTTGATTCATGTTGAAAAAATTATTTCTGAAAATTAATCTTTATAAAATACTTGCCTGTTAAGTACCTATATGAACTCAAGTCTTCACTGAAAACTAGACAATCAAGAAGTATTATGATTTGTACACGTAGCTACATCCATTCCTTCTCACTGAGATCGTCTCTTCAAAACATGTTAGCGATTGATCGCCTCAGAACAGCTGTTTAACAATGTCATGCTACAAAATATCGTAATTATGTAAGTTTTAATGATAAAAGATCATTCGAGAACGTCTCTTCGAAGGTCCGTAGTAACTTTAAAGTTCAAATTAGATCGATTTACTAGCTCTGAAAAGTCATTCCAGTGATACCATAAGACTCTAAAATCGTCAACAGATAGTTTGAATCAATGTCAAGCATTCTACAATAAGACTAATAATAGATTGGCGTAGTTTTAACAACAATTTATAAAACTATGCGAGTTAAAAACAGATTTGCCATCAGACATAATTCGTAACTCCTACTTTGGACTAGAAATATTTTAATTACTGAGAATTTCAGTATTCAAAATTAATTGATGAATACGAAATACATTTTGAGTCCTTTTGAACATTGCTTTTTGTTAAGCGTTCACGCAAAACTCAATTCTTCTATTAAATAAAATTTGTCGACATGTTTAAGAAAAACAAAGCAATAAATTCGAATTATTATATCTTTCTTCTTTCGAGATAGGAAATATGTATTCACAAAATGTTCGCCCTGAAATATGTTTTTTGAATATTATTCTATTATCAGGCGGTTTAAAAAAATGTGTTAAGGACGATCTTTCCAGTTGCAACCAAAAGCATACAGAAAACCGATGATCTGCATCTTCTGTAAACAAAGCATGTTATGATTTATAGAATTAAGTCATTGACGCATTATACACCGCATTTACCGCTTCCGCACAACTTCACATAGCAAGAAAAAAACTTTCTTAGCTGCTTCCAAGTTCCAATCAGCTCATGTAGGTCTTGTATGGGATTTTGCGTAAGAAGCAAGATGCATTACACGATAGAGCATTTTCTAGTCATAAATATAAAATCTCCACCATTTAAACTCTGTCACCCGTGATAGTACCGAAAACACATCATTGCAAAATAAAGTATTTCTATCTGTACTGATGGTTCGATAATACAGCTTCTTAGTATACATAGTAACAGTCTACAAGATCATGGCTCGTGTGATCGCCAACAAAGACGGTTGTCGAAAATATTTTTATTTTCACTAAAACTTGGGTGTTTTGATAGACATCGAAAGGCCATGAACGAGATACATTTTCCAATTCTTACATTGAAGTCTTTTGTTCGTAGAATGTGGATGTAAATTTTAGTATAAATTTGAATTTATATTCGAAAAGTCTCTACATGACGCTTCTGAGTTTGCTGACGGTTGAACTTCCTACAAACAGAGTCATCGAATATTTGAACTCTTCTTATGCAACTTCAAACAAAATCTATCCTCAACTACATGCACATTGTTTAGTATGAGTAGATAACGCAGCACCTAACGATATCAATTATGTAATCATGATCATGCAGTTCGACATTAATCAAAACGTTTTGCTTTTTCAGCATATTTGAAAGACTTGAAAACGAAGCCATTGATTCAATGAACGGTAATATAGTAATTCCTTTTTACACATAGCCTTCAGATTTCGTTGATTATTTCGAAGACAATTGCATCAACTGTTGAGGTCGCAATAATCGCCTCCGTTCATCTCCCATCATTCTAGAATTGTTCTGATACTCTCGAACACCCACAACCACATACAAACAATAGCCAAGCGTATTGATATCATGCTCTTCGGGTAACTTCGTAAATTTCTTTATATTTCTGTTGTTTAGAATTCCGATCGTAAAATTTCATCTATTTTTATGAAGCTATCAAAGATGTTCGAAAGGAACAAGACACTAATTTGATTTTTGCTGAAAAAGTGGAAGGTGGTTTCGTTAAAATAAGTAAACGTCTTGTATACGAACAGATGGACGAATATCTGCAATGTTTAATTAGTCATTTTCATACATGTACAATAAAAGAATATTTTTTAAAAGAGGTTGAGAGCTTCGTTCAATTTTTTAGGTATTTTTTAAATAAACTTTACGAACATCATAATTTTTTTAATTTTTAATCTATTGAATCTCATTTATATGTTGAGGAGTTCATTTCTGTTCGACTCAACTGTTGTGTCACCGACACTCATGAAGCTGTTCAAGAATCATACAAAATTTCGATTCGAATCAAAGAAGAAGTCTGAAGAACACTACCTATTTTCTCTTGATGTTTAGCCATGGAGTGATTCTTTCGAAACTTTCCGTAGGAAATAATATTTTCCTCTTCAATCCATCTTCATCTTTATCTGTATGGTGTTCATCGACCATTAACATTGCACCGGAGTCAGATCGATATTCGAAAAGTATCAAAGAGAGTATATGATTTTTCAAATTAGAAATATCTTTGTCACAGTTACCCGGTGAACTAGTTAAAAAATCGATCTCAATTTTGATAAAAATCATATCATCTTGCACGTATTGATCGAAATTTCGTTGAAATCTATCAAGAGAAATAAAATTCTTAAGACCATACGCCTCGCTCATTTCCAATTGTGGACGTTGAAAGCAAACTGATTTTATATCAGGCCAGAAGCATTCGCTTAAATGAAGACGATCGTTTTCAGGNGTTAATTGATTGAGCAGAGAAAATTTTACTTTGAAATTAAATGGCCACTCGAGAATAGCATCATATTCACCACGCATTAAGATAAAAAATATTGACATATGTGTGTTTTGCGCGCCATCAGTTCCATTTAGAAAAAGTCTTGAACGCATTTTATATCCAGTAGGTGACGAATAAAATTTCGCAGAATAGATCGATCGTTGTCGTTCACGTTTAGTATCATCTTCGAATGAAATATTGATTTAATCATGAACAAATTATTTTCTTTCTAACCATACACAATGATTCTTTCTCGAGTTTTATCAATTTTCCAGAGTAATATGCCATCAAAAGATACAAGTTGTTTTTGTACTGTGTGTTGTTCTAATGAAAGAACTTCTTTCGAACAGTAATCTCGAGAAATTTTTATTCTCTGCATAAAATTTTCAACGTTTTGTGTTGAACTCTTAACTAAAGATAATTCATGATATAATAACTGAAATGTTTTTTGTTGAGAGTACAAGTCATTTTGAATTTGTTGCACTCGAGTATTTAATATTGATTGAACGTTCGATAGACTCGACATTTTTTCATGTAATTGAGAATATTTGATCGTTGTTTGTTTATTATATTTCTTTTGTTTGTATGGGATGTGTAAAAGAATATCTAATAACATCAGTTGGTGTGTTCGGCTCGTATAGTGTTCATCTAGTTTGCTAGAATCGATCTAAGAAAGAATATTTATTTAATATCTTCTACTCAAATATTCATCTAATTATACTTGTTCAGTACACAGTGAACAGACGGAAGATTTATTGAGATGATTTCGATCGAGATGGTCCTATTTATTTAATAGAAATTATTATTGATTATGTTAAACGAGAAATCAGTGTTCTGTACTTGATAGTTTCTCAATTGTCCAGTCCAATCACAAACATGACAAAGTACTAGTAAGCAGTCTAGTTCAATTTTAACAGCCTTATCTAGCCAAATCTAACAAAGTGAAACTAAACACATGGGTGATAGGTAGTCAGTAAGAAACATACCTCATTGACAGCGGAAATTTCAGAGCATGAATAGCAGCGGATAACACTGGGTGAAGATATGCAAAATAGTTATCATGGTAAACGTAGGGAAAAAAGACTATGTACCTGTTTTTCACCTCTGTACATGATTGACACTGTCGATGTCCACAGTTAAGTTGATAAGGTTCGCGAAGAACCAGTCGACAAAGTTGGCAAATAAAACGTTGATCAATAGTGGTTGTGTTTTTTACGAGATATCCTATTTTAAATGAAAAACTAAATCCTTCTAGTATTGTAGAACAGTGATTGGATGTTATTAATGTTTGCGATCGATCAGATTCTCGCATGAATGACACTTGAAGATTGGTATTTACCATGGAATCGACAATGGTAGTAATTGGGTCGACCATTATATTGGATGGCGTTGTATTGGAAATGCACACAGGACAAAATCTCATATGTTTGTATTTCGATTGGTAAAAATCTTGATCAAATTCAAAATCATCATTATTTTCGTCATACACATAAACTTCTATTGGTAACAAGCGTAATAAACGTACATCAAGTAGTTCTTCAATCTTGCCATTAGAAACGGAATACTTGTTCCATAAAGATTGGCACCCATACAGAATAGTGTGAGGAATACTGTAGTGATAAACTCTTCATGAAGAGTAGTACGGAAATCAGCACTCAGAGGATCATAGTATAGATAAACATACATTAATACTGAGTGTGTCATAATCATCAGCAAGAAGATATATAGAACATCATAAATAAGATTTGGATCAAAGAAGATAGTCCAGTTAGAATAATAGTGCGAACATGGAGTAAATGCACTGAGGCCAGCTAGGATCGAAACTGAATATACAATAGATCGTGGAGATTCCATTCCGAATTCCAGCATGTTTGGCAAAGGTGACTCTTCGTTCAAGTATTATTCTAGAAAGTGAAATTGAAAGATGTATCATATGTATGAGAGAGGAGATCTTGCATTTGAAAAACATTTAGCTATTATTAAATTCAAACAATAATAATAGAGCAAAAGAAAGATACGATAAATTTAAATGCGTATGCCAATTACACAGATGTTCATGGTATTCTTGCAGCTGCCTCCACCTCTGACACGCCGTCACTACCATGGCGATAGTGGAACAGTATCGGCAAGCCTGTGTTACAAGACGTTTTAAAATTTGATGGATTTATACACGATTCAGATGTTCATAAGGGTAACACTTATGGACTGGATGAACCTTATGAATACATACCAATAGTTCTAATTTAGTGCAATAGTGAGAGGTAATTATGAAAGACTTTTTGAAAACTGCCGCAGCAACTTCCTTTAGAATTGATCACATTATGGCAGCGATAATACAGAATTATGCTTGGTTCGCGACGAGTTCTCAACTGTGAGGTATACTTATGCTCTCATACTGTAATAGAGTTTGTCAGTTCTTGATGCATCAAAATGACAGTTTTTAAGCAGAGGAAAAAGCGCAAGCAGTGTTTGGAGTTGGTTTTTTCTTACACTTTTAACATGTTGGCTGTTCACGTTTTTCATCTTTCGTTGCGACATCACCCCTATAAGTATCGTAATAAACAAAATAAAAACTTGAAAGAATTCGAACGATCGCTAGAAGAAGAATAGAAACAGGACAATGAAAACGGGATAGATATAGAAAAATATTGCCAGCGACAAACAATTGAAGTAATGCATTAACATATTCGTTTTTGCGTATGCAAGAAATCGAGATATGTTTTAGTGAACGAGTTGTTACTGCTGATGACGAATCAGTAAATGCATATGCCTGAGGCAAATGAGTCAATTTTTTTTCTTATGTTTGCAACCTAAATTTTTCTATGTTGACTCGATGCTTTTCATTGATGAACAATGAGAGTTTGGTGGTGTTTCAGCTCGTTAACTCATGCACTGAATGATGACGTTCTTGAATTTTGTTTGAAAACAGAGCAGGTGATCATATCAAGTGTGCCATTGTGATCCTGGTCGATCCAAGCACAGTAGAATATTTTCAACAATTAGTAGTCTCGATTTGCCTGATGTGATTTTCACTGATAGAAAACATCACTCTGGTCCTTTCGTTGTCGAGTCACTGTAGACGTTTTATGTTCACATTCTTTCCACTAAAACCTACGTAACGAATCTGATCGATTTCGTATAATAAAATATGTCATGATACTGAGACAGAAGAATCGCAGCAGTCAAAAAAAATAGTGGAGGAAAATTTATGATTAACATTTTGCTTCAAAAGCATCAAGACTAGAAAAGTAATAAATCTTTTTACATATATCTGAAATAATTATTGCCGCTAATTTGTGTTAATAATCCGTCAAAAGAATGATGTGCAGGAGTTTCTGACATATTTTTCCATGTGAAACAAGATTAACTTTAGGATAATCAAACAAATGCGGCATGTCAATGCGAAGTAATGAGATCATCTTAAAATCACTGTGAATTCAATTCAATTGGGCTGCTATTGAAGGTTGTGAAATTTTCGATTTCAAGAAAAACACTCTCTTCCATATGAACAAATATTTACGAACTCGCTTCCTCATATATGGTTGCCATGTGTGAACAATGTATTATATGATTCACTTCTTTGGTCAAGTGGCATGACCTAGTTTTTAAGGCAACAGATAATGCATCGAAGGAAGAAATATACAGAACTATTATTTCAAGACCAACAATCATCTGAAGCTATAACCATGAAGTGTATGAGGATGAATTGGCTGCGAATTCCTTTTTTAATCTCTTTGTATTGAATTAATTATTTTTTTCGACTCATAAAAGCAAACGTTTAAACCTTTTTGAAAGTAATTACCAAGTTAATCATCTATAATACGTATAAAAGACGTAGCAACTTGATCATGGACGAATACACGAAAAAAGAGACAGTAAAAACTGTAAACGCGAACTCAGACGGTACTTAGGAAAATCTTTCAGTAAAATGGAGCATTCATCAAGGAGAGGGTGCAGCAAAATTCAGTCAAAACATCATGGTTTCATAAGATTTTGCAGTAAGTTAGGTACTTTTTGCTAATTTATCTACTGTATTTTAATTTTAATACTTTAGAATTTATAACTAGTTGTATTCCAATTACCACATTCAAGTACTGTACAATATAAAAAGTCTCGAATAAATTTATGTTTAGAAATATTCGAATCTAAAAATGCATCCATAAATTTTAATTTTAATTGTGTGACAAATAAGTGTAATCCAGGATGCGTATTAGTGTATCATCTTTGGATATACCATTAATAGCTAATATCTTCTTATTTGCTTCATTCCACTGATAAAACACTGATATATCTTCATCTATGCGCTAAAACATTTAGAAGTGACGTCAATAAAGGTTTCTGTCAAAAATGATTAATTAATTATTAAAACCGCACAACACAATCAGCAGCTAACACAATATCAACACCAATTATTCAATGTTTAAGTACTGTATCAAGTTCTTTTATTATCATCTATGGCAACATCTTTATTCGTAATTGTTTCTACGTGCAGCCTATATCTTGAGAATTAACGGATAAATAAAAACTAGTTTTTTTAATGTATTTTGTAAATTTGTTTCCATAATAGATTTTCAAGCAGAATCAATCTGACAGATAGCATATAATACTGTTAGTAAAACATCCTCAGCTGAATAATTGCTAGTAGCATTTGCGATTTGTATTGGGGCAGGAGACTTGAGGGTGATCTTTTGGAGCTCGATATCTGATGGATGTACTGTTGCATTATTTAAGAATAATAAAATCTTCCGTATCTGGTTTTGCATCATTGTATCGAATTCATGTAGTCAATTGGCGAATAAATTACTATTCATCTAAGCTGTTCTGTTGTACAATCAAGTCACAGGCAGTTTCGCCATATTAATATTTTTAAGACACCTTGATCTTCGAATTCTACCTGAAAATAGAAAAGAGATAACTCTTAGATTAAAACGTGATTAAATTACTACTCTCCTATTTCTACCGGTTTTAATTTGTCTTTATCAGCCCAGTTGGCACAAAGCAACACACTAAATCTTCCCTTAGAAGTCTTACCGCCTATTAAATCATTTTCATTAACGAATAGAGATTGACCAGACATGAGTTTGAAGAAAAGACCAGTTTCATCACAATTATTAACATCAACAGGATTATAGTGTTCAAGAACTTTAGATAAACGTGTTTTCCAATGTTCAACTGTCTTTGTATCACCAGTGGCTCCTTCAACCGAAATAATACAAGTATGAACATCATCACGAATTATAAAATCCTTATAGTCATCCATTACTAGCTTTAAAGCCTAAAGTATAACCTAATTCTTCAGCGAATTCCCTGGCCTATGCCCATAAATTGACCTTGAAACTGGAATCTTCTTCATTATATGAGCGACGAATCATTCATAATCATAATCATTTATTTATTTTTATTCAAGATCATTGTTTCCCTCACGCTTCAAGTTTTTGTTTAAGCTAGATTTAGAATCAGCAATGTACACGTTTTGTCTTTTCAGGATATTTGAGACAGACGTTATTGCAACTTGAAATCTACCCCTTAATGCACGATGAGATGAACCACATTCTTTATCCTTGTTTAATTCAATCGTTTTTTGAAGCACAAGATCATTTCGAGATGCCATATCTGAAAGTTCAAGATTCAAAAGCTTGTGAGAAATACGTCACAATAAATAGAGAGGTTATGAACCAATAGAAAACAACTCTATAGATGTGTTCATTGTTCACTGTTTATTTCTAAATATAAACTAAGTCGTAGTAGCCGAAATTATGATTACTTAACTATTCGGATCTTGTGATCTTACGTTAGCTTAAATCCATGCACTAGTCATCTCTAATCATACATAATGTTTGAGTTGAATTGTGTCCAGAAGAATCTTGGAGTATTTACTAGACGACTCTGGTTCTCAGATTCAATTCGATTTCGATACTATTAATTTGAAATAAAATCTAATTAGACAGTGGAGATACATAGTGCTATGAACAATATAGCACCATATTTTATTTATCCGTAGTGAGTTAATTTTAGAATTGACTTGACGACATGTATAAATATATTTCAACGGGATTTCAAAGCTTTTTTAATCAAAAATTTCAAGAGTGCAATAGAAACATATACCTTAGTCGAACATCTTGTAAGTAAGATCTTGGGTACGGATAAGTGAACAGATCATGAAAATTTAGGTACAAGATAATACGATTATCTTGTAACAAGATCTGTAATCAGATTTTGGGTACAGATGTGTAAGATCTTAGGTACGAATCCAAAATATCTTGGATACGTACTAAGATAAATGGTATCGCATGTGTCTTGATTTGAGACACCATGTACGGCGCATTCTGAAAATGTGGTTCGAACCTACCGTGCAGCGCATATTTTATCTTTTCTGTAAAAACATATTATGATATTTTTTTAAATTATTTTCAATTTATTTATTGTATCCAAAACAAATAAAGCAAGTCAGATCTTGGGACTTAACTAGCTTTGCATTGGCTGGGTCTCCGTGAGACCAATTCAGGACAAGCCTCTCCCAATCATCGATCAAGATCAGTATGTTCTAGAATCACTAATTATCGAGAAATAGTTTTGAAAAAAATATTTTGAAAATGTATGTTTCCTTCGGGCAATCATGTTGTTTATATACGACTGCATATGCATAACAGAACGGTGAATGACTACTAGTCAATATCTAAATATACGAATGATATCGCTTTATGTTTTACTCAAGATCTTGTGACAAGATAATACTAACGAATATCTTGTCCATGATCTTGCCAAGATCTTAGGTACAGATATATCTGATACAACCAAGATAAATACATACAAATTATCTTTCCGAGATCTTGATAAAATCTTGCTTACCGATCCCAAGAGTTCTAGATTTTGCTTGCAAGATGTTCGACTAGGGAGTGCTTTGCGAGTTCTAATCTAGAGTTGCATGAGGTCACCAAATCAGATGAACACATTAAACAAAAAAAAGGTTTATATTTACCTTGTTCTGCTCACAGAAGAAAACCACATTTAATAGTAAGAATGATTGATTGAGAAATTAATTAGAGTTTTTAATCTTATTAGCATCATCGATTGGTATTAGTTAATTTTAGGAAACATATCCATGAAATTTTTACGTAAATGAAGTTATCAAAAAATAGTTTGAAAAAATTTCCTGGGGGTAGTGACACTTTGGTTGACTCTCATCGAAAAATCTTCGGAACGGGTGCGCTGAATTTTTTAAATTTTTTTTGTTTTCAATTGTCTAATTATATTTTGGTATTAGACAGGGAAGAATTTCTAGGCTATTGTAACTGGATATAAATTATCTTATTAGGATCACATTTCCATGAATTTTTGCTTCTACAAAAATCTACTATCAATGGAAAAAAGGTCATTTTTGAGAGTTTTGTGAGAGCGTTTTCGGGGTCTATCCTGAAAGATACAGACAAAATTTTGCATAAACATCTAGTACTCTGTGTGTACTTTAAATCTATATAACTCCGAATTCTATTAACCCCATTTCTTGAGAGAAAACGCCCCTCGAAAATTTTAGCTGTTATATCTCTATATAGTCACAACGAGAAGTCTCTTATATGTTTCATTTTCAAAGATATTCACATGCGCAAAAAGCTCAAAATGATCATGTTTTGTATAACTGATACTACTTACAGCGATGACGAACACTTGAATCATATTGATTGATATTTGTTTCATAGATACATAATGTTCAGCCGTATTTATACTGTTAAAATTTCAAGCCAAATGGGTGTAGTACTGCTACGATATTAATGTCAGAAAAAAAGCAGGAACATGTGTATTTTTCAAGAGAGGACTCAGAAAAACTTTAATATCTCGGGAATGGTGGAATCTTTTTTAAATCGATTTGCGACAAAATCCTTAGAGTTCTTTCCTCTATATGATTCTCACGTTTTGAGTAAAATCTGACGACCTCGTTTCAGCAGATTGTACAGCATTTGGTCACAGCTTACGTGGAATGGCGCATATATACATTGAATCGAAATTCTTCTCGTAGTCAAAATCAAATCACCAAAATTATGAAAATTGTTTCTGGTACATCAGATGTAGTAGTACTTGTTTCTAAAGGGGGAACTCATAGGTCACTCATAAGCGATAGAAATCCTGATCGCAAGGTGGTTGAGTCGTTTAAGACCTAAAAAATAGCTCTATATTACTCAACACCAACGAAAGTGAATTTAACTGTGTCAGTGTGGGGGACACCTATAGTACGATATATCGCCAAAGTTTCATGACTACAAACATTACTGTTGAAAAATGGTGCCGTCTACAATGCATGCAAATATGTATGATAAGCATCATTTTTTACCTTATAGAGCCTACATTGTAAATCGAATATGTCAGCAAAGGAAAGGTTTTATGAGCTGAAATTTTGGGCATTTCCTACCTCACCTGGGGTTAGATATATACAAAGTTTCGTTGAAATCTGAGATTTTCATCGAGCATGATAGGTCGTGGCTCTCGTGCAACGGCTTCTAAGCGAATCTAAGTGAGAAATAAGTTTTGAACTGGTTCTGATTCCATGAGAAAAATACAGTAAAATTCGATTTTTTAAAAAGCAGTATGAGCTAATGAAGATCTAATAACACCATTCGATAGAGCTGATCAATTTGCACTTGGAACAATAAAACCCCACTTGGAACAAGCTGTTGAGCGAACCCAGGGGAAAATACTTTAATCTTTTAATAACTTCATTTACGTGACACTTTTTCAATCATAAGTTGTTTCTAAGTGAAATCTAATCGAATCAATACTGGATCCAATGAATTGTATATCAATTACAACCAATTCCAATTCCCACCAATCACAGCTAATGCGAAATCCGATTCCGAGCTACTCCAAACCAAGAAAAAGAATTGGTTATGCTTGGAACTGGTGCATCCCCATCGGTAGGTAAGACTGGTCAATAAGAGATGGGTAAATATTTTGATAGGGATCAGTGCTGAATTATACGACTTTCATGAACAAGGGTCGGCCGTGGGTGATAAATAAATAGAGATTCATTTTCGCACCCACGTCCACGTAGTCTTATTATTAGGGGATCATGGATAAACCATGACTATGNCAAGGACGATGAACTACTCATATTGATAAGAAGAGTATCTAAGGTATGGAATACAGGAATGCGAGAATTCATGAAGTTTTTCAAAACAGAACTGTTTTTTAAAATTTTCTGTATAGATCAAATAGAATTCCAAAAATTTTCCTGTTCTGACCCTGGTGACTGAATTAAAGAACATGTCTTTATACGGTTTATCAAAACTCGACTACTTCTTTCTTGACTTTCTTATATCACTGAAACTGAAATTGTTCTATATTTCATAAAACTTCGTTCTTTTGCATAGATGAAACTCTGAATAGTTTCTACGTATCAACTACAGTTATTTGTATTGTTTTCTCGCTGAGATCCAGAGTATGATGCTTTGTGGTTGTGTACACTTCTTCTTAGATATGCAGATAATCAATTACGTTCGAAACTATGCTGGTCAAATACTTCATAATAGTCAGTTCAAAACAGTTTCGTCATGTGCGAATGTAAGTATCAGTCTTTTTTTTACGCATGTCAAGAACGAAAGAAAAAAGAATTTTCAAAAGTGAACAGCAGAAAGCTTCACAGTAATGAGTACCATTCGTTCTTTCGTCACTTCAATAAGATGTTTGCAGACAACATCGACACAAAACAAATACAATACCAGCGACGATTTTCATTGGTACAGAAACGATAAAAATATCATGCACTTCCTTGGAATTTTATTTCGTAAAGCATGAATAGTAGTTTAATGAAGTTACATTTCTTGAACGGGAGAATATGTCATTATATACTATTCTGATCTACGTTGTCCAATGGGAATATTTTCGTGAGGTATAACAATTCCTTGTTCTCCCATGTAACCATTTTTCGATTTTCGACGCGTCTCCGAGCGTTTCGGATTAATATCACTGAACGCGTCAGGATTCGTCCAAAATGCAACATTTTCGAGGGTGCTAACGCGTTTGATAGATTGAATGTGCGTCTGAACGCGTATACACTGACGCGTTCCAACGCGTTTAATACTATGAAAAAAATTTAAAAAAACAGCTAACACCGAGAGGTAGGATCGAACTAACATGATATGGCGTAGTATGATATAGCATTCAAACACTGAGCAACAGACTGGAAATTGTTTTTAGCAACCGCTTGAACTAAGATTCGAACCCATGATCTATCGATTACAAACCAGACATAGCATCCATTGAACCATACACCAATCGATAATGATATTATGTTCATGAATTACATGAATGAGTGTTTCTACAAGATTTTTCGCTTGCAAAAGTCGATTACTAGATTATTTTTATTTGTAAAATTAATGTAAATGAAAAGCCTATATAATTGGTATCACGAAAGAGGTACATCTGTTTTTTTTCAAAACTGAGAAAAACAAATTTAATTCCTTACTGCTCAAAAAGTAAATAAATTTTATTGAAAAGTGAACTCCTTGTGCGATAGGTGATTAGAAAATTAGACGGTGTAGAATTACTTATTATGCCTTTTCTCCTATCTAATAATAGAAGAATATACGATTACGATTCCGAATAAAATTTGTCAATGGAAAGTGTAAAAGGAAACTCTTGTCGCTACGTTTTTTAACTACATATTTTTAGTTTTACAAGAAATTCGCAGAAAATTAAATCAAAGACTTAATCTCAAAAAAATGCTTTCTTCTTAATTTTCTTTTCTTCAAAAAGAAAAATACTAATAATTTTTTCGCAGAGAATAAAAGAAACATTCATTTTCATTTTCAAAACTGAACGATAATACAGGATGTTGAATCATTCTTCGAATCTGAATTGCATACCTATCACAATAGATCTTGTGGGACTCCTGTTTACTTGTTTATCCAAGATATTATTTACCTTGTTGATTAAAAATGAGTAACTCCATTAAGACTGATATTTTGATGAAAAACCCATTTCCTTCCCAACATCTTATGCATTCTGAAATGCATTGTGGTAATTTTATTAAGTCAATTTAAGTACACAGANCCAAATTTAACTTCTCCACCAATTGTTAGCTCTGATTTAGGGGATGTCAATACTTAGAGCTAAACTTTATTATATTAAATATATCAAATGAGCTTACATCAAATAATTGATAATGTAGCTGGTTCAAACAGGTATTTGTTTGATCAGAATATATTTAATTGAGTCGTTGAAAACGAACGACGTAATAGACGTTGATAGGAAAACAAAAAGAGATGGAATGACGACGTTAGAAAAACGAACGATATATATATATATATTGGAAAATCAATCACGTGAGTTGATTGACCAATATGACGTAACAGAACAAGAACAAACAGATTAAAGGAAGATATAGTGTTAGACGTTTAGCGTCTGTTAATGACATCTACTGACGCTAACAAAATACTTCATAATAGTCAGTTCAAAACAGTTTCGTCATGTGCGAATGTAAGTATCAGTCTTTTTTTTACGCATGTCAAGAACGAAAGAAAAAAGAATTTTCAAAAGCGAACACCAGAACGCTTCACTGTAATGAGTACCATTCGTTCTTTCGTCACTTCGATAAAATGGTTGCAGACGGTATCGACAAAAAACAAATACAATACCAGCGACGATTTTTATTGGTACAACAACGGTAAAAACATCATGCACTTCCTTGGAATTTTATCTCGTAACGCATAAATAGTAGTTTAATGAAATTAAATTTCTTGAACGGGAAAATATGTCATTATATACTATTCTGATCGACGTTGTCCAATGGGAATATTTTCGTGAGGTATAACAATTCCTTGTTCTCTATCGTAAAATTGTTTTTGGAAACTCTGAATAAGTAACTAAATTGTGACCTATTTCGATTTTTATTCTTTATTTTTACGGTCTTATCAAATGTCACTGCTACTTTAATACAATGGAGATTGAACCGGAAGCTGAATAACTGGACTATATAAAATTCTATTCAATATTTTTATTTCATGTTTAGATACTGATTAGTGAATCCTGTTTACATCATCGATGGAAAGTGATAGGTTGGACATTGATCTCAATCGATTGAGCACTTTGTTGAATGCTATGCGCTCTAACAACCCAGACGATCCTAGGAGTACATTACTTATTCGTGATTTAATTACAAATAATCATTCATCAACATGGATTGATACATTGACGCGGTTCGATGATTTCTTTTTGAAAAGCTTGTACAATATTGCTTTACGACTAATAAATATCATTGTTCTTATTGTTGGTTTCCACTATGCTAGAAATAAGTGCGATGGACCAAATGTTCACAGTATCCTATCATTGGGCTTACTTGTGATAAATGTTGTCGATCTCGGCTTTTTAATAGAATCGGTTCTACTTAAATACATGTCGCAAGATGTGTTTTTATCGGATGAAGAAGCGTCACCTACTTCCAGGCATCTCATTCGTCTACGTGATTATCTTCAAGTCGTTTTATTTGTATGCACTTCAATCGGTACTATTTATGCGTTTAAATCTGTTGCACAAGTAAACAATGATTGTGAATCTGTTCGCTTCAGTCTTGGCAGTCTGTATAAGTCAATGGTTGTTTTGGTTTGCACCACTACCGAAACCTGATATACCCACACAGCAATCTGGTTACATAAAATTTCTTATGTGTATTCCTATGATTATCCAGTTTATCTATATTGCCACTGTGATGCCTGTTACCTTACAAATTCACGATCAAGAGTGCATATTCACAAATATTGAAGATCTCTATTTCCGTGCACCGCTCAAATCGTTTGCTCGGGCTGGACTCTTTCTTTGTATTTTTTTTATTGGTTTCACCTCTTACGATGTGATTGTAAATCAATATTTGTTTTTTCGTCTTGTTCATTGGCGAAGAACTTTCATTCGTTTTTTATCGATTCAATTTACACTAATTTATTTACATACAGTTGTTCATTTTTACTATCTATCGATTGGAGCTGTACTACTTTTTCAACCTCGTTCCGGTGGATCTTGCCATTCAGTAGCTCCCGATATATACAAAACTCTACTAAATTGGCAACTGTTTCGTCTATTTTTTCCAATTTTTATCGTGGTGCTCATTATTATTCTGTGTTTAATTGTTGGTTTTTTCGGTAGTCTAATATTCTGCTTGCCTTCTTGGATAACTAGACCAATCATGATCATGATTCAGGTATGCGATTATTATTTTGTTGAGAAGAATGATACTATACTAAGAATTTTCTGATTACAGGAACGATACAATGCTAATTCTGTCTCAGCGGGCGTCCATTTTGGGGCAAGCAAAAAACGCATTGATGCTCTGCCAATAGTTACTTTCGGTGAAGTATTTGATCAATTCCAACAGATTAAATGGTTTGTTTCAAGTACCACTGATATTTTCTGGACAATTTTATAGATCAAGTTCTCATTCTTATTTTTAGTTCCATTTGTCAAATCGAATTTGCATTCAATGATAGATTGAAGAGATTACCTTGTGGTCATTTTTTTCATGAACAGTGTGTTGTTCAATGGCTGCAAATCACACCTATTTGTCCAATGTGTCGTCGAAATATTTAGTGCAGGCCAAAAGTTTTGAGAACACTATGGGCAATTTTAAAAATCAATTAACATTCAAGAGTTTTCTGCAAGGTGAAGCAGCTGAAATCGGATTATTTTTATTTCAGTGATTTTTGTTGATTTTTCAAAGTCTCTCTGATGGAGTTTTAATTTTTTAATTTTAATTTTGAAGAATTTTTGTGATGCATTGTTTACTAGAATCTACTGTTCGTAATAAGATCCAGTGCTGTAAATAGGTTAATCGGTTACGTTTTGCACTTTTTCAACATCCATACACGGTTTTATATTTTTGTTTTTTCAAAAGTTAGATTAGTTGCACGCTATTTAAATGAGTTTTCTTAATTCTTATTTTAGAGTGCTGATGTGAGGTGTGATTATTAGTGTCCTTGGAGGCATGATAAGCGCCCTGTCCCATACTCAGCAACTCATACCCATACTCATTACATTAATCGTTCCAGCATATATCGATTGAGTAATCCAATGGAAAGATAATTAACAGACTATAGGAATAAAGAGGATAACATGAAGATGATTTTTAAAGTGAGGCTGTGGCTTTTGCTGAAAGCAGTTGCACGTCGATACTAACACCAAATACCACACCAACATCCACGCCGACAACCACAAAAACACCCAGGTCCCCAGGCAAAGCCACACCCCCATCCCCCAACACCCACCCTCCAGCAGTTGTCTATTTTTGGGTATATATTTTCAGAACCTTCGAAAAAAAATCTCATAAAATATTGACGGTTCAGTATTTTTAAAAGTGGGTTGAGCCAAAATTCAGAAAACGCTTTCCTCTATTATATATCTTGAACTAAGTGATGCCTCACAATCTCGATTATACAAGTCCACTTTCGGGTTATGTGAAATGACTGTTCTTGGGAAGTATTCATGGTAAGAGATACAATCTAAAGTAACAGCTAATCACCCGATATAGATGACTTTCAAAAATATTGATTAGCCTGTTTGATGCAGTTTGCAGCACTGAAAAATAAATATAAAATGAAGTCCTAATTGAGAGATAATCTACAGTTGATATGTGCACGTAACATATTGAAAAATTATGAAAAATATGATTTTTAAGGTATTAGTGGGATATCTTGTGCCGCTTGGATGAACATTGTGTACAACTTTGATTTTAATCATTTTATATTCATTCGATAGCTCTTTCTTCACTCTTTCAAAATCAGTAAAAATACTTCTTGTGTGACGAGGAATAGAAGAGAAATACACCTTACAATACAGAAGAGCACGTTATGAAAATTTGAAAAAACAGTATGGTTGAATTATTTTTGAACCTGATTTACCCATGTGATGAAAGTTGATGAGATGGTGACATAAACAGTTTTGTACACTGAAAGAAAAAAAGGTGCCACACGAAACCCTAAAGGGTTTCGATTTCGTTGCAAAAATCGGAACCCTTTTGGGTTTCGTAGACATTAGGTTTCGTAAAAAGTCTTCATTTTTAATAGCCGATAGAGAGCCTTTCGTACTTGGAGTTCTTTACAATTCACAATTCAACATTGAATGTAAGTTTCGCCGAATGCTGTTTCCATTGCGGAAGTATTTTTCCACCAGCATTCAATGCTAAAACCTCCCACTCNTTTGCATGTGGACGCAAAGAAGTTGGAATGAGAGGCTTAGCTACATTGTTCTTCATTTCAATCACATTTGCGCACTGATTCGTGTGATTCGCATAGAAAACATAATGTGACGGTGACGGCGCTGTAATTAAAATGAAGAAATACATTTGGTCGAAGACTCCGAGAAAGCCTTAGCCAAATATTTTTCAAGCAGGTGACCCTTATATCTCTTGCACAGTAATGTTGTCCCTGCTAATTGCTTTCTAAATTTTGGTTTATATTCATCAATGCAAAACGAACAATACTTTTGTTTTTTAGATCGACAAAATTGCTTTCAGTACGCTTTGTACACTTTGGTGCCAAAAGCAAAGTGTAAACGTACACTTCGCTCATATAAGTAAAGTGTACATGTACATTTTGCTTTAGATTTCCATTGGAAACACTGCTCGGAACTCACTAGAAAAAATCAGGAAAGTTTGTGGCCAGAAGACTACTTCCATGTTCCAGCGACGCCATGTGTATTCCCACAGAATACCGCAATTTTCTGGCATATTTTCTGCTAGTTCCTCCAGGTCCCGCAGGACAAAACGCTCGGCAATGGATGTTTGATCTAAGTAGAAAAATAAATTTCATCGTAATGTAACTTCAAAAATCAAACTCATCATTCTTATCTGTTCATCTGACAATTGATCTAAATACAAATAAAATATTTCATCAGGTTTTAACTATCAAAATCGAACTCACCATAATTATTTGTTCAGGTGACCATTGATCTAAATACGAATAAAATATTTCAGCAGGTTGTAAGTTTTAGAATCGAACCCACCATTATTATCTGCTCATCTGACAACTGATCTTACTATAAATGGAATATGTCATCAAGTAACGGGTAATGTTTCTGTTATCAGTTACCCGATAACGTTATCGGAGAGACGGAATCAACGGTTCCTCCAATTATCAGCAAAGTAGGTTTTGAAGAAAAAGCGAAACTCTGAAATGTTTAAATAAAGCAAGTCGGGCTCAAGGAACCTGAATCTGATGCAGGAATTTTTATTATTTTCAATTTTAATCTTCTCTTTTAACAATCTATCACTGAATGCGGAAAAAGGTTTTGTGAGAAAAAATAAATAAATTCAATGAAACACTTCAAATTTTACTGGAAAACAATGTTTTTCTCGAAAAATATGAACTGAAAATCGTGAAAATAGTGATTTTACAAATGTATTCCCCGAGTCTGATACACTTGTTGAACTTTATAGAATTTCGTAACTTTTCTTAAAACCTTTTTTAATGCTTATTAGAGGAGTGATTCAACCCGTTACTCCGTTACCCAGTAACTCCTAGCGGCCCGTTGCCGAAAGCACGTAATTGGTAACGGACAAGGTACCAGCTACCTGGAAACGTAACGAGTTGGTAATGATAACTCAGCAACCCTAGCTCTACACGAAGCATATTTACATTACGTTTCGTATACGAAACGCAAAAGGGTTTTTGACCAAACCTCAGGGGTAACGCAAATTTCCAAGTGTTCAGGACGAAACATTTTTATATTTTAAAACTCTATAAAGAATTTTACAAAACCTTGGATATTGCTAAACCTCTTACAGATTTTCTATGATCCTACGGACACTTATATAGTATATTAAAGCTTGACGAAACCTCAAAGGTTTTCGTGTGACATCCTATTTTTTCAGTGTAGAACTACAGTGATACCTCTTTTCTATGCATGATGCAATTTACGTTTTTGTGAATACTATGAAGTGTAATCAATTACCCTTCAGTGGTTATACTAAGCTTGCCTGAACAGTGTATGATTCATTAGAATGTCAATCATCAAATATCTTTATTTTAATCTCCTGAATCGTAATACAATCTTCGAGATCACATAGTATCACGTCGAAAAATTTCATCTAAAATTAGCACTAACAGAGTATGTTGTGTCTCAAGAATAAATTGTTTTTTCGAAAAAAATATCAAGAACTAATCTCTCCCATGGTGCTTCAATCCCACACCAAGTTATATTAAAGGCCAGATGAGAAAAAATCTTTATTCCTCTGCACTGAAAAAAATGGTCACATTACCGAAACTAGAAAGGTTCCGCTTCGTTTCGAAAATTGGAACCCTTCTAAAGGTTTCGGGCCAAAGTACGAAACCCATGAGAAGGATTTCTAGAGGTTGGGTCAGCCTTTTTGATGGTTTCGTATCGATGTACGAAATCTTTCAAACGATTCAGAATTTTGCAACGAATTGGAAAAACGTTTTTCAGTGTAGAAACTGTGATCGATATGGGGATGTGAAATAATATTTATATAGGTTCATGGACACTTCTCGCAAATCAACAAAAGGATTCTTAACCTATATCAAGTTCTTCAATACTTAAATTCTTCAATATTTGAATGGAAAAATCCGATCAAACGATCAAATGAATGTTTGACATGAACTGATTCAAGTGAAGAATGGAAATTTTATATAATTATATGCAAGACAATCCTTTTGTTCCTTTTTGCTTTCAAACTTCAGCTTTTTAAAATTTACTTGATACTTTGAAAGAACGAAGTTGGTTGCATTGAAAACTTACTACTATAAGTGCTTGACTAATAATACTATAAGAAGATACCGACGAGATAGCGTTTTTCGATGTTTGTCTTCATCGCTGCCCTAAATCGGATATCTAACGGTTATATGAATATAACTACCTTATCTATGTATTATCAAACTTTTCATAAGAGAGGGTTTATATTCGATTAGCTTGAGAGTCATATAATATTTCCCATGAAGCGATTTTCATGTAAGTGTAAGGATGGCATAGAATCTAATTTCGACAGTTTCTGATGGCATCAAAAATGATTTTAAGATAGAAGATCCATTCTAAAAATCGATTAAATCTGTCATCCAAGAGTTTTTTCCACCATTCGTCAATTGGGAATCAGTGAATTCATGGGAGAGTTTTTCATTTTTTGTCAAATAGCGTATTTATTTACAGCCTTCTCTTGAAAAAACAACATGTGCATAATAGAAACAGCGTCAACGTTGCATTTCCTTTTATTGTAGCTCGACTTTTTTTCGCTCTCGCCAATAGAAAAATTCATACATTTATCTTTATATTTTCTTTATTTTTGAAAAATAAAGAATTGCTTTATCTTTATTTTACAAATAGAAAGATTTCATTTGTCTTAATTTTTCAAATGTAAAGATTACATTTATATTTAAAAAATAAAGTAAAGATAAAGTAACACCACTAATGTCAACTATTATTCATTCCATCCGAATAACGATAGGAGCTTACATAAAAAATCCAGCTTTTGAAATTCCAACATGGGATCGATACAGGTGCTGAGCAATGGTAGACGTATTTAATAAAGTGGACGACGGATTCAGATTCGTCAACCTCGATAACCTCTAGGAAAGTTTCATCAGAAAAACGATTGGAGTTGACTTAAAAGTCTACCTCTCGAAATTTGGACCTAGGATCGATGCGGGTTCTAAGCAAGGGTAAAGGAAATGAAAAATAATGACAGATTCTGATTCCTCATCCTCAATAACCTCTACGAAAGTTCCATCAGAATATCGGTTGGAGCTGACATAGAAAGTGTATCTCTGAAATTGGCAGTTCGATCGATTCAGTTTCTAATAATTGGAAACTCTAATAGAAAAGTAGAAACGGATTCCCTTTTTTCTACCTGGGTTACGTATAGGGATGTACTATGGGAATAATGATTGCAGTTAGAATGAAAATGCTACCTTTGAAGTTTTGAACATTTGAACATTTGAGCTTCTGACCACTGAAACAGCCAATGTTCGAGACCTGTACGGAGGTGTACATATGCAGGAAGTTAGAAATATTGGAAAAGTATCTGTGAAAGGATTTAAGCGATACAAATCGTTTCCCTAGCGAGTGAGTGTTAAGAATGTGATTGAGTATCTCTTAATGTGGTTACATGTGATTCAGAATCAAATCCATCGTTTGAATAAGTGGGATTTCAGCTAACATGATTGCGTATAATCGATTGATAATACCTCGATCCGATTTCAAATGATTGTGGTTTCAATCGATTGAGAAGATTTCAATCGATTGTTTGATTAAAATCAGATTGAAAGGGACGAAATCAAAACAATTTGACGAAATGGATTTTTTTCAATCGATGGTAGGATGTTAATTGATTTTAATCTGATTTTCTGGAAAAGGAAGGGGTTCCGTTCGATAAATTCGATTTTTCCACCGATAATCAAGAATAATCCCGATTTTCGAAGTGAAATGTTTTACTGGAATCTTCTCACCACCACCGCACTCACCCACACCCACGCTCGCATGCAGATTAAAGTCAACAGAAATTAGGATCGATGTTAGTGCTCCTAAGCTGGCCTCAGTTTCACCGTCCTCGCTGTCAGTATTACACCATTCAGTGCAAAACTACACATCCCCATGTTTGTCTCTCACTTTAAAACAGAGACACAAGTTTGAATTATATGATAGTCAAAACCTAGACCCATGTGCTTTCCTATTCCTCACTACTCGCAATAAAAGCTTTTTAATGATTTTAATCGAATTATTATGCAACAAAACCAAAATTAAAATCGATTGATAATAATGATACTATCATTGATCGTTACTTAACCTCTTGGATACCGCTGTCTTCAGGCTGAAGACAAGAAGAACGAAAG